>JAVGVS010000226.1:426804-511804 GCA_032718565.1 Distichodus sexfasciatus | reverse complement strand
AAAGTCATGAACAATGTCTCAAAAACAAGACAAAAGCTGTGAAGATATGAGCAGAGATAAAATAGAGACATGAATAATGATGAAAATGACCCATTTTCTGACCCATAGTTCCAAATACGTGCTGGGAGTTGTGCGTTTTTTGGGTGAAAGTGGCCGTAATGTCATTCCTGCCACAATGAGGAGAAGTGTATCACGTCTGTGCATGCCTCACGTCTTCCTGCCAGGCCTCAGTCTGACATTTTCATTCCGGCTCCACCCTAAAATCATCACTGCAAGTTTGTCGTTCTGCAGCAGAATTGCACGATTTCATCCACGTAGCCGCATTCCGTCCAGCAGTCGCTGTTGACATAACCTTTGCCGCAAGACCCGAAAGCGGCCGAAATGACCGTTAGCATTGTTGGCTGGTGGGAATTGAGCTCACGTAAGCACTCTCCCAGTCGATCTAAATGGTGCAATAATAAGTTACAGACTGCGTAAAGGTGCCACTAAGGTACTCATGAGCAACGTACCGTCTGGGTGATGCCCGTTAGCTGGCAACTGCTCCTTCACGGATGAGTGAAATGCAGAGGTCACACTTGGTTGTGGTGCACTGTGTGCTGTGTTCACAAAAATAATCACTCACTTTAATAACCGCTTCTGGTCAATGCCCACTTTTTTGTCCACTCTTTTTCAGGTCAAAATGTTGTAGTATTTCCTATTTTTGGTCACAAGGCGGCGCCACAATTAAGGCTGTGACTCCCAAATTTTCTCCTCTTCCATTTGTTTAACCTTAGAAGCTACTCAAAATTAAGTGACCGCAACACAGTGCACCTCAACCACATGTGAGCTCTGCATCCATGAAGGAGCAGTGGGCAGCTTTTTGGCAGCGCCCGGGGAGCAGTGCTTGGGGATGGTACCTCGCTCATGAGTACCTCAGTACCGGTCCGGTCACAGGGCCAACTCTCTGACCATTACGCTACCAACTATACAACTAGCAGTGTTCAGGCTGCTACACAGTTATACGCTGTTTACACTGTTCTGCTAACATTGCACAATGCACTTTATCTTTATAAACTGTAACTTATAACTTGCAACTGTACGTCTGCATATCTGTTCATATTTGTATTATACTTCAATGTTTAACATTTAAATATGTATATTTCATTCATTCATTCATTTATTCATTCATCATCCGAACTGCTTAATCCCAACTGGGGTCGCGGGTGGACCGGAACCTATCCCGGGAACTTACTTGCACAAGGCAGAGAACAACTCTGCACAGGGGCCAACACACCGAAGATGTATATTTCATATTTTTCATATTTTCATATCTTCTCTTTTTAACTTAGGGCCTGTTTACATGTATGCAGATGTTTTTATTAACGCATATTTTTAAAATACGTTTGGGCCTTTCATTTACATGTAAACAGAGCTTTACCTCAAACGCACATTTTTTAAAACACCCTCCAAAGTGAATGTTTATCAAAACACTGGATTCTGTGGAGACAAGTATATACAGATCACGTGTTTATTTCTATTGAGCCTCATGTCTTTAAAGGCCTGTGTCCACCAAACACGTTTTTTAGGCTGAGAGCGGTCAAAACCTCACTTCTAGAGCGCTTCTCTCCGCGCTTCTCTCTGCACTTCTCTCGGTGCTTGGTGTGGCTACGAAAAGCATCATAGGGCACTTCTGTGTTCATTCCTATTTCATGTAAACCGTGTAACATGTTGCTTTGAGATCAGTAGTTTAGCCGACAAGATTATCTTTACAATGGATAGAAATCATAAAGATTTATGTTGCTTTTTGCAACAACACAACACTTTGAGTGGCTAGACTTCTTCACTGTGATTCCTACACTAGCGCTGGGGAGAAAACATGGCGGATCAGGAAGCGCTAGCAGTTCTACCTGGTGGGCGGAGCTTCTCAGATAGGAGGGTGGAGTTATTCAAATGTCCCCTGCTTGTGATGTAGAAGTAGGGGAAAAATCTAAACGGCTCGTTTAAGCACACGATTTCTGACATTCCTAAATTAATACTAACACAATTCAGCATTTTTATCAAACGTACAGTGTGTGTAGAGGCAGTGCAGACCTAAATGTTCAAAGAACAGAAAAAGTGAATTTTTTAATTATTTGGGACCTTAGGAATAAAAATGAATGAAAGTGATGGTGCTTAATCAGTATATGGTATTATCTGATATCTATCGCCAGCTCCTGAATCGAATCAAAAATCGATGAAATCGCATCGTAACAGACTTTGGGATATCGGCCGTCAAACCGTTGTCAGTTAAACCGATATAATGTCGTATCGTGATTAGACCTTGTGTTTGGCTCAGAACTTGATTAAAATATTTGGAGTTTGACTTGCGTAATTATCTCCAGCTAAAGATAGCACCAAGTGAGGAGGAGGAGGAGGAGGAAGAGGAGGAAAAGAATCCAGATCCACAGATCTTCAAAGCTTCCTTTCTAGGTGTGTTTTGGGGGTTAAAACAAAGAGAAAAGACGATGACTCATCTCAATCCAAAACCCCTCTCTCTCTTCTCTTCACACACACACACACACACATACACAAAGGTTTACCACGAGCAGGAGTTATTACATAAGAGGAGGTGTGTGGGTGTTGGGATGTTGGCATGTTTAATTCATCGTCTTCCCAACATCCTGATATTATTCCTCCCTTTTTACCCTATTCTTTCTTCGAAGCTTCAGCAGCCTTATTGGACAAATCAAATCAAACATAGTTCTACTAAACTTGCAGCATGCAAATGATGGGGCAGATTTGCAACAGGCAAATGAGGCGCAGTTGGTAGTGTAACGGTTAAGGAGTTCGCCCCATGATCGGAAAGACTCCGGTTCATGAGCAAGGTACCGTCCCCAAACACTGCTCCACGGGTGCTGCTAAAAATGCTCATTCAAGGCAGAGGTCACATTTGGCTGAGGTGCACTGTGCTCTGTGCTGCGTTCACAATGACAAATAATCCCTGACTTAAAGTAGAGTCGTTGGTTGCAGAAGGTTGCAAAAAAACAGCCATTCTTTACTCAAGTTGTTTAAAAAGACTCCAGTAAAAGTTGAAGTATTGACTCGACTTCTTTACTCAAGTTAAAGTGAAAAGTACAGGCTCTAAAACATACTTAAAGTATAAAAGTTCCCATGTGAAGGACAAAAGCATCATTTTAGGACAAAGCTGACATTGTTCATTACCATCTTTATACATGATGATCACCTCTATCCTAAACACATCATACAACAAATATTATAGAGCTGTAAAAAGCGCTGTAGAAATAAACTCAACTCAACTGAAGTGAACTTGGTGGAGCTGAGCTTCTTTCTGCACCACATTCACCACATCATTTCCCACCGAGTTGCCGCCTGCTTCTCTCTCTCTCTTTATCATGTCTGTCACGTTGTGCGTCATGTGCAAAGACCAATACAGCAATGGGATTGTCTTTTCTGTGTGTGTTTACTATGTTTTTAAGCCTCAACCAATCAGTCAAGTCGTCTGGATGATGTGCGTTATTGATACGGAACAGGTACAATACATAAAAAACCTAATAAACCTCATTTAAATGAAACCAAACAAGAGTAACGAGCCTGATTTGAAAATGTAAGGGGTAGAAAGTACAGAGATTCATGCTAAAAATCTACGTAGTAAAAGTCAGTCAGTCATTATCTGAGCCACTTAATCCCAACTGGGGTCGCGGGGGGACCGGAGCCTATCTCGGGAATTTGCGGGTGCAGGCGGGGAACAACCTTGGGCAGGCTCCAACACACCGCAGGGCACACACACTCACACAATCACACACACAGTCACACCTTACGGAGGCCACTTTAGAGTCACCAATTAACCTATATTGCATGCCTTTGGACCGTGGGAGGAAACCGGAGCACCCGGAGGAAACCCACGGGAACACGGGGAGAGCATGCAAACTCCACACGGAGAGGCCCTACGGCCATAACCGGGGTTCAAACCCAGGACCTTAGTGCTGTGAGGTGGCAGCGCTAACCACTGCGCCACCGTGCCGCCCAATAGTAAAAGTTAAAACACAAAAATAAATGGTCAAGTAAAGTACAGATACCCAAAAATTCTACTTAAGTACAGTAACCAAGTATTTGTACTTCAGCTGACTGTGATTTTGTGCTGTCTTTACACCCAACTTGTTGTCCTTGTTAATGGCTGGAAAGAAAATATGTCATTTTGAGAAATGCCTTTCCATTTCCATTTTCCACTTTTGACTTTTAGGTCCACTTTGGGCGGTATTGAGGACATTTGGGATTTAGTCTTGAGTTTGGTCACAACCTTGTTTGACGAGGCGGATGTGAGACAGAAAAAAACACAGATCAGCTCTCTCATTTCCCACTCATGACGAAAAAGTGAGGCATTATTTGTCACTGTGAACACGGCGCAGCACAGCACACATTGCACCACAATGAAATGTGAACTCTGCATTTGACTCACCCATGAAGGAGCAGTGGGCATGTGAAATGGGGTGGCAGCGCCCTGAGAGCAGTGCTTTGGGACGGTACCATCTTTACCCATCCAGGATTTGAACCGGCGACCTTCCGATCCCGGGGCGAACGCCCTCACCGTTAAGATCCCAACTGCCCCTGATCCCAGTCAGGTGATGCTATTTCTGTTCTCAGGTGTGGGTGAGGGTGGTCTAGTGTTTAGGGCACTCATCTGTGGTCCAAGAGGTTGAGGGTTCGAATCCCATCTCCAGCACTATCATCATTGGGTTCCTGAGCAAAAGCCTTAACCCCAAGTTGCTCCATGGAGACTGACCTGAAATGAGGAAAAATGGATGTCGCTTTGGTCATGAGCATCTGCTTAAATGCCTTAAATGTAAATGGTTGAAGCAGGAGCGCTGTGGTTGCTGTGACTCACTGTCGATTGGTTTGGATGGTGAAGTCATCTTTGCAACCAATGTCTTCACTGCTGTGGGCACCACTGGATGTCAGATGCTGTAGACAATGTTCTTCCATGCTTTTCGGTCCATGATGCTGGTCGTAGCTTGATCGAAGTTGAGGCATTGAAGCTTCAGGTCATCCTCAATTTGTTTCACTGCCGTCTTCTTCAGAGTGCCGTGTCGATTTCTCTGTCGGCTTGATAGCCATTTGCCACCCATTCTGCAGACGTGGCCGAACCACGGCAGTCTGAGTTTCTGGGGTTGTTCTTCCACGGTCGGCTGCTGCTGACATCGCTCAACCAAAGATGTCATTGGTGATTGGGGTGCATAGAGAGGCTTCAAGGTTTCGTTTCAGGTCTTCAGGTCTCGTTTGAGGACGGTCCAGGTCATAGAGCCATAGAGAGGAAAAAAGAATTAGTGTGCGAAGGAGGTCTTGGTCCTAAGGGAGATTTTAGGCTTCTTCCAGTTGCACCGTCGGAGGGATGCCAACACCGAAGCCATGGACCGGATTCTGCAGTGGATCTCCGCTGTCAATGCTACCCTCTTCTCTGTCACCAGCGAGTCGAGAAGACTCCTGAACCTGTTTGATCTGAATGCCCTTGAGGTGGACAGTGGCCGGTGAGCCTTCTGTTTTGGGAATTTTTGTCCGCACTGATCCTGAGACTGCAAGGATGAGCAGACGATAGCTGCGTTGGCGTCAGTGGTTTCTTACTGGCTTACTGGAGCTGCACGGTTTTTATCATACAGTGTAGAATAGTTCTAGGTTGTCAACACATCAGCTGCATAATTGTTCCATCTGCTTGTAGAACATGTGTTTGTGGTTGTAAGATGAGCTCCCAGGTGGAAAGTGCTGACCTCTGATTCTGATCAGTCCGAGTGAGTCATCAGGTGAGTCACAGCGACTCGAAAGCAAGGTTCAGTTTAATCGTATAAAACATTTCACAATACAGTCAGAGACGATTATGAATCTCTCTCCAGGAGGTGCGGAAAACCCTCTGAGTAATTCAAGGCAAAGCAAAGGTTATTTATACAGCACATTATCACATCTACAGATCCTTCAGTGCTTTGCAGAAGTGCAAAAATGAAAATGATAAAGTAGTCTTACACTAGAATAATTGCTCCAGAGAGTTTTTAACAATTGAGGGATTTTGCAAGGTTTTGTAGCTACATTTAAGGTGTGGAGATTAACATAATAAAAACTTTGTTGCAAATGCAAGAATAAAAGATTGGTCAACATTTTGCCAGTAATGGCCTAAGGTATGTCCTCACAGGCCTATAGACTAGTGTTATAGTACTCGAGTCTGGTCTCAGTCTCGAGACCAGTTTTTAAAAGTCTCGGTCTTGTCATGGACTCGGACAAAGAGGACTGAGGATTTTATTTGGAGATCCATCAAGACCACAACTTTGACAATATTACTATTAAAACTCTTTGAGACCGATGCAGGCATTTTGTGTTGTTTATTAAGTAGTGTTTTAATAACTCAGAATCCCTTTAACTTACAGAAAATGCACACACACCATCAGAATCACGACTTTCAACTTATCGGACATTATATTCATTCCTCTGTATGTGACATAATTTCTGAGTAATTCCGTGCACAAAAACTGAAGTAATTGCGTAAAAAGGCATTAATTACGTTATAAACACATGCGTTAGCACTTGTGACTCTCATATGCAACGCCATCATGAGCAAAAATCGAATTCTCTTCCAGAAAGGTCAAAAGCAGCTCATTTTATAGGCCAAAATGAATCCAATTCGGCTCAAAATTACCAAAAAAGGGTTGTTTCACAAACCACAATAACGACAAACGTTGCACTTAAAACCCACTTACGCAGTTTACCAATGTTTTCTTATTTGCAACAATATCAACAATATCAACAATATCTACAGCTGTCCAAGAGTGACTCCTACCCACATTTTATTGCATGCATGCTTGTGCTAATAATTTGGTTATGGGGATTTCCTCAATTTTACCATTGTAAAATAACATTACACTATTTAAAATCTCAACTTTCATAAGAACAAATTTAAGAAAACACTGGTGAATGGGTTCCTGTATTTTTAGTTGGAGACAGCTTCTTCTATGCTTTGTTTGAGGAATTTTTAATATTTACATATTTTCTATTAAGAATATTTCAATACTTAGAGCTGAAGAAGAATGGTCAGATCATATCAACAGATATCAACAGTTTTCATAATGATTACTCGCTATCGGATTGAAAAATCGGTTCATCAGTATCAGTCCGTACTGTTCCCCCACTAACTAGGTGGCAGATTGTTCTCACGTGGAGAACGGAAGGATGGAGGGATATAGGGAGGGAGGGGCAGAGCCAGAGTCGGGGCGTTGCCATAGCAACAGCCAGGGTTACATAACTTCATATGGTGCAGTGTAAACAAAGGAGTCAGCGCCGAGCCGAGAGACGGGATGATGTTTTTTTTTTCACTCCGCTGTTATTACATAAAGAGTTCAATCACTAGAATGGGGTTTGTTTTGGGTTTGACTTTGGCGCTCAAATATTTTAGGAATTTCACCCAGTTTGTGCCAAAGATGCTTATGGAACATCATCTCTCCTCTGTTCTTCTCTTTATAAGGTTGGGGGAAATCGTTAAAGTGCTGGAGCTGCTGACCTGTCCAATGCAGATGTCCAGTCATCCTCATGGACCTAGCTCCAGAAATCAATATCTGTTTGAAAATGGCCAAAGCGCTGTTCCTCGGCAGCGCTCGGTGGTGCTTAACTTGAAAGATGAAAAGGTGAAAGATGAAAAAGTAATTCCATGTTGATGGACTTTCGGTTTATACTAAATTTTGACTTTTTAATACATGCAATACATGCTATGTTCCAAATAGAGGCTGATGTGGAAACGTTCCCTATTTTGTGACTTGTAATTATTACTTTATTACTAATTAATTAATTGTGTTTTGATTTTCATGTTGCATCATAAAAGGAAAATTGTTTATTTTCAATTATTGTGTGTGTTATGTTACTATTGCCCACAATAAAAATACATTTTAAAAATGTAGCATGTGTTTCTAACTAAATGAAATACACATTAACTCCATAGTTAAAATAATTTGAATATGAGAAATTTGTTACTTTTCAGACCAGTTTGGTTTGAGTTTGTGATGCCTTAAAAAGCTCAAGGCTTATGAGTGAACATTAAAACTTCTTTATTACTCACATAGTGAAATGTGCTCTGATTGTTGTAAATTTAAATAGAAGTTAACAATTAGATTACATCAAGAGAACCTAAAATATCAATCTAAAGTTCCAAAATATATACAAATACAGAAAATATATCTCCAGGATCACTTGTGAAAGTACTTGGCAAAATTAAAGATTACATTAAAGTGGATCATCCGTACCTCTGACAGCATAACAGTAGCTTTAAAATTAGAATTAAAAAAAAGTTAATGGTTCAGAGCTGTGTGTGCCAGAATGTGTGCCAAATTCTAAATCTGCAAAACATGTAACTGGCGTCTGGGGAGGTGTAGCATTCCGAAATTGGCCTCTGCACCTCCCCAGGGCCGAAAGTGGACACTGGCGCTCATGTGAGTGTACAGGAGGTGATGGACGGAGCATGTAAATTTAGCGTAGTATAATCATTGTGAAACTCGTTCCCAAAGGATGGCTCAGAGTGGACTTCCTGACCCCCGGTTTCAGGTCTTATATTTAGTACTTAGGTTTTGTCTCCAATGTTTACTTGTTAAATGTAAAGTTCAGCTTCTTCATCAAAATCCAGGATTCAAAGGTAAAAATCCTTTCTACCTGAACCGGAATTTTTGTTTTCCGGACCTGGATTTTTTTTTTTCACTCAGGATGAGTGCAGAATGCACTCCAAATGCAGTACAAAAATGGTACAGTACAATAAAAATCCAGAATCCAAAAGTTATAAATCCTGCCAGATTTTCCTTTCTACCAGCTCTCATAAAGGAAAATATCTGCACCGGCTTTTATTATAATACATGCACTGGACACAGGGAGTAAAAAAATCTGAGTACAGTTGTGGAAAGATCTAGCATCCAAAAAGTAAAAATTCTGCCAGATTTTCCGTTCTAAATCTCTGAACACTTTTTATTGGTCCTGTTTTCTACACTGAGGGGTGAAAAAGCTGGATATGGTACAAAAAGAGTACAGTACAGGAAATATCCAGTATTCAAAAGTTATAAATCATGCCAGATTTTCCTTCTACCAGCTCTCTTAAAAATATCTGAACAGGATGTTTTGTACTTGACCTGGATTTGTTTTAAAAATGTCATTTCACAAAGTCATGGAAAAATCTAGCATCCAAATCCGGGTAGATTTTCCTTTCTACCAACTCTCTTAAAGAAACATTTCTGGACAGGTTTTTGTACCAAACGTGGATTTATTTTGTGGGCGAAAGATCTGGGTATGTGCAGCAAAACAGTACAATCCTGCAAAAATCTAGTTATATGTTCTGTCAGATTTTTATTTATACCAGAAAGTGAAAGTCAGTGTTTTGAAGACCTCTTTTGAAACTGCGGGTGAACAATCTGGGTACAGCACAAACAAAAAAACAGTATCAAAAGTCATGGCAGATTTTCATTTCTACCAGCTCTCTTAATGAAAATCTCGGGACATGCTCTTTTCACCTGGACCTGGATTTATTTTTGCACACTGGAGTTGAGAAATCTGGGTAGGGTACAAAAAGGGAAAAATAAATTACAGCAAAGCCCTTTAATTTGTTCCATGACATGCGTCAAAAAATGACTTAACTCAAATAAATTCCCCCCCAAAACCCTAAAAAGGCAACCTAGACCCCCTATAAACATACCCAAACATCTTTGATAGTGCAGTCACATAGAAATTCATTTATAAAACTTTATTCCTAAAGTTTTACCTTTCTCTTCCAAAAATATACTGTATATATAGGTTGTACAGTATTTTTTTATTAATATATTATATTTCTATTAAATATTTAATTATACAAAATATTAGGCTTGTTAATGGTTCTTTAGACTTTTATGTGTGTGTTTTTAAATGTCATAAGTCTCAATAACATTTTTATAGAATTTATACAATATTTTATACTTTATTGTTTTAGAATTAGTGATTAGGATTAGTAACTCTGAAAAAGACGCATGTCAAAACAATGTAATCCGAGTTCTAACTGACAAAAGTTCTAAATCCTGGATTTACCATCTACCATCTCCCTTCTAGACTTTATATGTAGACTTTCAAAAGAAACTCTGGTGTGTGATTAATACAAATGAAGTCATCCATGGTTTTCATTCATGATTATCTACCTTTCTGTTTTGGGGTGGAGTGGCCCTTTAAGTGAGCTGGTAGAAAGGAAAATCTGGCCGGGGTTTTACCATTTGGATGCTGGAGTTTTCCTCTCCTGCAAGCAAGACCAGAGAAGATTTGACTCAGACTGAACTATTCAGTGTATAAGTGAGACACAAAATGTACAGCTAAATACTGATTTAAACATTAAAATTTGCAGTAAAATTCATTCATTCATTCATTATCCAAACCACTTAATCCCAACTGGGGTCGCGGGGGAGCCAGAGCCTATCTCGGGAATTTACAGGCGCAAGGCAGGGAACAACCCTGGGCAGGCGCCAACACACCACACTCACAACACAATCACACTCTTACTCACACCTTACGGGGCCAATTTAAAGGCACCAATTAACCTATAGCGCATGCCTTTGGACTGTGGGAGGAAACCAGAGCACCCAGAGGAAACCCACGCGAACACACAGAAAATCCACACAGAAAGGCCTCACGGCCGACCTGGGGATCGAACCCAGGACCGTCTCACTGTGAGGTGGCAGCACGTGTTTGGCACCATCGCGGCAGCGTGTGGTTAGCACCATCACCTCAAGGCAAGAAGGTCCTGAGTGCAATCCCATGTTGGTGTGGAGTTTTCTCCGGGTGCTCTGGTTTCCTCCCACAATCCAGTTTAGGTTGACTCTAGCTTCCCCCCATAGGTGTGAATGTTCGTGTGTGTGTGTGTGTGTGTACCCTGCAGTGTGTTGGCGCCCATCCAGGGTTGGCCTGTAGTTTCGGGATTGGCTCCGGTCTCCATTGCGACCCTGGTTGGGATTAAGCGGTTCAGATAATGAATGAATGCATGAATGACTCAACAACACCGGAAACTGCTATAGCTGCCGTGCCACACCACATACATGTGAAACACGTTAACACAAATTTAACACAGTTAAAACATTTAGTACATTCAGTTACAACGCTGTCCTTTATATAAAGCCTGTCCCTGAGGCAACGTTGTTGCTGCTTTGGCAGTTGATGAATGGAGCTTTATCTGTGTGTGTGTGTGTGTGCGTGTGTTGTGGAGAGGCGAGTGTGTTTACTGCAGGCTGTGGACCATGATGATGATGATGATGAGTTCATGTGATACTGACCACAAGGTAATTCTAAGAAATGTATTTTTCTCCTATCCTCATCTGTATTTCCCATATTTTAATTAATTTTATTCTTATTATTTTTTCTATTTTTATTGCACTTTTAATACACTTTGATATATGTATATATATATATATATATACAGAATGTTCACATTTTTTTTAAAATTGTGAATATTATTACGCACATACTCAACATTTTATTCATTTTACTTGATCAAACTATTAATTTGATAATATTTGATGGATTATAAATTATTGAGTTTTTCTCCAACGTGGATAAAAATTTTTGACCTAGACTCAAGCCAAATACCACATGAACCAATAGCTTTCATTTCCTATGATCCACATAAATAAATTAGGCATGGAGCATTGTTTTAACATTTATTAATAATATTTATGGCATAAAACGATATCCAAAGTACCGAATTAAAAATAATATCCTGCTTTCCACACAATCATAATTTTTACAGGCTGCTATCAGTGGCAACCTATAGTGCATATAATATGTACCTGGCTGTCAACTGCAATATTGATCATTTGTCTGGCAATCACTACTGATTAATTTTTTAAATAATATTAATAACATTGTTAAAAGTTGTCAGCATTAAACATAGATTGAAAGGCATTTAAATGTAGTTTTGTTGTATATTCTATATTTTGACCACAAATACATACAGTATATATATACGCTTTATGAGCAACAGCACAGTACACGCCATATGCAGGATATACTCTTTTAGCTATGTGGTAGTTTATAGTGTGTGGTGAGTCACAGTGTGAGGGCGTGCGGCTGCAGGTAGAGCTGTCAGAGAGACACACTGTGAATGGAACATCTCCCCCTCTCTGCTCACACGTCACACACACATACATACTCACACACACACACACCACACGCAGAATCATAATTGCTATGTAACAGCTATCCACAATATTCAAAAAATATCCACAACACTGTCCAGAGAGCCTCACCACCTGCGCTACTCTGCATGCAGTCAGTGAGATAGAAGTCAAAATTAGCAACAAAAAAGACATAAAGTAAAAAAGCTATATTATGACTTTGCATAAATTTAAGCGCCTCCTATTGTTAAAATAGTATAATTGTATGTTTCCCTCTCCCATATCTTAGTTTTGATTAACTACATTAATTATATCAAGACATAAGGAGTTTGAACATAGACATAGAAAGAAGAAATAAAGATGCGAACAGAAGTTTGTGACTTGGTAGTGAACCTTCTTTTTGTTATGACAGCTCAATAAGTTGTGTTTATAAAGAAACTAACCTCTAACTGTTCATATAATAATTGGGTGGTTTTCTATAATTTAACGTGAATTTTAAAAGCTCTTTTATGAAATCACAGAAATTAAGGTGATGTCATAAGTGCCCTCTAAGTGCCCCCTAGTTTTCAAAATGTGTTTTCCTTTGCTATAGCCATATAATTATCAGTCGTATCACTATGATTTCCGGCATATGCCAAGATGCAGACCATTCCTATATACCCTAAAAATTTATTTCTGAGATTTATGGTTCAAGCTGCACAATCCGTTTTGTACAATAATAAATAAATAAATAATAATAAATAAATAAATAAACATATCAATAACAAGGCATCCATAAGCACTTCATGCTTGGACCCCTAATAATATGGATATTGCTGTACAAAGTTTAACTATACAGAACACAGAATGGTCATGTCATGAATGAGCAAGAAGTAGAGAATGTGTTTAATGGATTTGAATAAATAAGCAGCTGTACAATCTGAACCAAGGATGTGCAATAATGCAATGTTGACAGTATGAGAAACATGATAGGACTGTATAGGTGTGTAAAAACACAGTACAGGGTAAGAGATAAGAGTCAGCTGTATTCGGGCTTTATTGATAAGGCTAGTTCCAGTGCGGAAAAAGCTGGCCTAATGGCGTACGGTATTGGTTTTGATGGCTGTAGTGTGTTCACACTGACAAATAATCATTCACATAAATTCACTTACGATTTTGCCATAACTAAAGCACTGACCATGTCGAAGTAGCTCATCAGTTTCCTGTTTTCTATTAGAAACTAATTCGCAGATTCTACCTGACACACAATTATCACTTGTTTTCACATTTTTCTAAAGACATCCATTCCATAACATGAGTCAGGGGCTTTGTTAACGTGACACAACATGAATTTTTTACATCCAGACAGTGAATATAAAGCTAACAATGCTGCCATTGGCTTTGTGGAATGTTACAAATCGTGCTGCTGCTGCTGCTGATGGCAGGCCATGTCTCAGCTGCAGTAAAGAGCTAGAGCTTCACTGAATCCATGCATTTAACAATATGTCCAGGGGCGTTTGTGTTCGGCGCTGACACATCGGCTAATGAAAAAGGTCAGAGCATTCCGGGTGTTGGAGAATATATGGTGTTTAATGAGCGCCAGAGAGGACTGTCTGTTCTGCCCTTCCTTCTCCTTGTTATAAGCCCATAGGGGAAAGAATATGTATGTATATGCAAGTGACAAGCCACAGGGACCAAAACATTGTTGTCACACAGATATTCTTTTCAGGGTAGGGCATTCTGGAACCGGCTATTTCATGCTTTCTGTTTCACCTTCTTATTTTGGATTTTAATCTGTTGGACTTTGACTTGGGGGATCAATGACATAAATACATATTTTAGAAAATAGATTTAAGTAAATTTCTCCTAATGACAAACTCATTAAAATAGAGCTGCAATTATTAAAATGTTAATCATAATTACACTTTATATATATATATATATATATATATATATATATATATATATATATATATATATATATATATATATATATAATGTTGTTTTTATCTTACACAGATTTGCACAGTCTGAATTTGTCCCCCAAAATAACTAAAGACAACACACACACACACACACATACACACTTTTAAAAATATATATGACCATTATGAGTAAAGGAAGAAATTAAGGATTTTATGTCCCCATAATGACACACGTTCCCACTTTATCAGTCTGCAAACAGTTCAAAGTCCCAATTATGGAGGTCCACAAACACACACACACACACACACACACTTTTGAGGATATAAGCATGAGGACTTGAATTGGGGACTTGAATTTGACTTGATGGATTAAGCCTGGACAAACAGGTATGTTGTGTTGAATAAGTCTGTGGGGATTTGGTCTTAAGTCCCCACAATGGCACAGGTCCCCACATTGTTGGTGCACAAACATGTGAAAGTCCACATAATGGGAGGTTTACAAACACACACACAGATAGAGCTCTATGTTTATAGACACATAGAATATATGATTAATCCCGTCTTTTTTTCTTTTTAACTGTAATGTTTTGAGGTTTTATTTCGGTTCTGTCCTCCTATGGTCGTGACTGAAACTCAAACTAAAGTCGGTGATTTCGACATGGGTCAGTTTCGTTCTCCTAAAAATCGATGTTTAATGCAACAAACGGCGCGTGAGGCGCTTTAGACACGGCGCTTCTCCGTTTTCCGTCGTTCCGCTCCGCGCAGTTCCGTTCCGGTTCACACGGACCAAAGCGTACGTGAAGTGTATTTCCGTGAGAAGTTGGAGATCTGGGGCCTGTGTTTTTGCGGTGTGTGTGTGTGTGCGCGCGCGCGTGTGTGTGAGGGAAGCCCGGGCTCGGTTGAGGGACACAACGTGACCTGACAACGAGGAACCTCCGGGAAAACCGTCAGCACTCAACTATGTGCAGGGGACCACGCGTGGGGCGCAACGCGAGATACGACACAACACGGACATAATCACGGACACGAGCGATTCAAAATCCAAAATTCAGTGCAAACCTACTGTATTTTCTGAATTAGTTTTCTGAAACAGTTTTCACGTGATAAAAATAAGATTTTTTTATTGGTCTTTTTTTATTTAATGAGAATACAAAAAAATCTTTGTTTTTTCTAAACTAACAAGAAAATATTTTCATTGGTGGAAATTTTTTTTTTATCCAATTATTCAAATTTGTATTTGGAGAAGGAGATTCTGATCCGTTTTTCCAAATTAACGAGATAAAATTTTCCTGGGGACAAAATATGAGCAATTTTTTAAAAAATAGAATTAACAGAATAAAACAGTTAAACAAATAAAACAGACAAAAATGTTTTCACTTTTCCCTTAAAAACATGAAAATGAAACTAAGACGTGTTACGTGCACCATTAGCTTTCATTCTCAGTTATCCACATTTAAGAATTAGCACTCATGGGACATTGCATCATACCTTATGAAACCTGAGACAGGTGTTGTAACTGTTTAAATCTATGGGTTTAAATGATCTTTTGTTTACTCATTCTTTTTGTAAATATTGTAATAATAAATAATTAATATGACCTTTTTTTCACACGTTCATTGTTTTCCTGTTTTCACGTATAGTAAGCACGTTGATTTGCATTTTTAAAACAGAAAAATCTACACAAATACGTGTTATATTTTCTTATTTCAAGTCGTCCGTCGAGGGCCCCCGTCCCAGCGCTTCCTCTGCTGTAGGGGGCGGAGACGGGACCCCCGCTGACGTCAGTGGGCCTGTCGGTTTCCTGCAATAGAAAGTGAGAGAGGGTAGAGGGTGAAAAAAACACGCTCCGAGCTTTCCTCTTCTAACGTTAATGGTGTAAAAATCTCCAAAACAATACGACTTGCACCTGTAAGTACCGCCAGATTTTTTTGTTCTGGCTCATAATAAAAGTTGGCGCGCTGCATGGCGAGTGTGTGTGAGTGTGTGTCCTTTTGGTGCCGTTTAACGTGTGTAGAAGACAAGCTCGTTACACTGTTGCACCTAACGCGGATTTTTGGCGGCTCGAAAACGTAATATATTATTATTAGCAAGTGTGAGAAGTGGCACCGTGTGCGCGGTATTTAGGTTCAGGTCCGGTGCGTGTGTGTGCGTGTTTTTCCGAGCCGGCCCGTGTTTTCTAGCTCACCAGAATGCCTCTGTTTTGGAGTAGACGTCTGCAGCATTTTAATGTGGTGTGTGTGAGTGACTGAGTGTGTGTGTGTGTCTAAGTGTAATGTTTATGAAGCCCGCAGCGGAGCTTGTACCGCCGAAGAAAGCTTGTAGCCCCGACAAGGTGAGCCTCATTCTCCTCCTTTATTACAGCCGTAGTTTGTATCTCGGCTCGTAGTTTAAATGGACATTTTTGTTCGCTTCTCGTCCTTTGGCGTCCTGTTGCGGAGGACTCGCAGGGGTTTTCCCCGGCTCCGCCCTCCTCCATGCACTCCTTCCTCCACAATCTTACAGCCATAATGCGCAATAACTCATTCACACCTCCGTTTTCTGGGCTAATTTTCCGGTCTTTCTTGTTATGATTGGTTTAAAACAGCGCGCCGTCTTTATGTCCTTATCAGCACAAAGATGCACAACAACACACCGGCGCATCGGACCCGAATCTTGAATGAAAGCTGTGCTGTGTTTATGGAGGGATTCTGGACTGCATGTTAATTTTAGTGCTTGCTAAAGCGGTGCAGTTATTTTGCAGACAAGGAGAAGCGGCCTCATGTTGTCTCTAATCGGGTTTTATGTGCACAAGTTGCAACCCTGCAACAGTCTAATAGACTGAGGGGGAAATCTGCACGCACCTGTACAACATCCTGTACGTTGCACCTGTTCATTTCTACTGCAGTTGTCTGTGCATTGAGCGTTGTGCTCTGTTCTTTAATTTTGCCATACATTGCATAGTGTCCTTCTATGTTGCACCCTTTTCATAGGCCCCATTCTTTTTTTTTTCTTTACATTCTTTAATTTTCTTTTAATCTGATCATATTTATTGCCATACTTTGGCACTCTTTATCTTTGCTTTATTGTTTTGTTTTACATTCTTTAATTTTGCCTTAATCTGATCTAATTTGTTGACATACATTATACACCTTATGTCTGCAACCTGTCTATATGGTCCATTCTTCCTTATTCACATTCTTTAATTTTGTTTTAATCTGATCATACTCCTTGGTGCATATTACCGTTCTATGTTAGCACCCTTTCTATTTGCTCCGTTCTTAATTTTTACATTCTTTAATTTTGCCTTATTCTAATCTGTTGCCATACATTGCAAATTTTCCTTGTGTGTTTGCACCCTTCTCATATGCCCTATTCTTCTTTTTTTACATTCTTTAATTTAGCCATAATCTGATCTAATCTGTTGTCACACATTGCCTATTTTCTTCTATATTTGCACCCTTTATATGTGCTCCATTCTTACTTTTCTGCATTCTATAATTTTGTATAAATGTGATTCGAACACATATATTACATACACATAAAATATGTATTATATATATATATTATATATACTTCTATGTTTGCACCCTGTCTCAGAGTTTTATACTCCATCCAGCGTGTTTTTCATTCCCTAAAATTTGCATTAATCTGATTTTTCATCCAAATATACTTTTCTTTGTATGATGCACTGCTTCTATCTTTGGTGTGTGTGTGTGTGTGTTTTGGAATGACTGTGACCACAAACAGCTGCTCTGCATTTCCGGGTCGTTTCCGGTGTTTTAAAAAAATGATACAGCGCATGGCAGACACACCGTCTATAATATTCGTATTTTAATCATTTTTATTATTTTTGATATTGTGTGTGATTGTGTGTGTGTGAGTGATGCAGTGCCTTGACTTTTTTTCTGGTCCGCCGCCGCCGCTGCGCTCCACCAGGAGATGACGTCATGGCTATAGCGTGCACATGTCGCGCTGCATGGAGACGAGCGCATATGGAACGCTATTGATTTAAAAACGTGAGACCGACACGTCTCAAGAGGACATATTTCCCCAGTCTGTACACAGGAAAAAATTGCTACCTAAAGCCAGCATCAAACGCTGCGTCAAAAATTCCTGGCAAAAATGTATACACTCGGGCATCATTTTTTAAAGTCACTATAGCCAATTATGTTTCTTAAATTTGCATATATTTGTGTACCAAGATGCGCAGCTTTGATGACACATATACAAGCGAGTACGCACATTCAAATCATGTAAGATGTAATATTATAGTCATGAGATGATGATGTGCTCTTTGTTAAACTCAGTACAGTTTGACATATTTACATATTGTGGAACGACATTTTTTACCCTTTATACATGGTAAAAATTCTATATTAACGTTTTAACCCTAGAATTTTTGCTGTGTATAGCGGGGGAAGCGCTCTTTTGATACCTGTTTTTCTCACGTTGTTTGACTCAATGGCGTTCCATAAGCACGGTTGTAGTAAAGCCTTACGTAACTACGTCAGTCGAATGCATGGGTTCGGGACTCGATGTGACTCAGGTTGAAAGCTTTTGGGCGAGGCCAGGCAGCTCTGTCTGTCTTTTTCTTTCTTTCTTTCAGTCTGTTTCTCTTCTCAGTTCTGTTTTATTTGGGTAAAGCTTTTTATAACAGACCAGTAGCAAATAGTGAATCACAAGCTACATCACAACACTATGTTATGTTGCTTCAATAGACAGTGGTTCAGTGTCTGCTGCAATACAGTTTCATTTCCATCTAATTCAGGAGCCAGTGATCCATATGAGGCTATATCATATGCTGATTTAACACTATCAAACCACAAAAAGCTATTAAAATATCATTTGGCATTTTTGCTTTTTGTCACAGAGCAGCTTTCAAGAGTCAAGATTCTTTATTTGATGATAAAGTAAACTTTATTGTATTTCTGCTACATACTGTACAAGTATACAGAGAGACGAGACGACATAAATGATTATAGAAACTTACGATACACTAAAAATCAAGTAAGAATAAAATACTGTATCAGTTCCTCCAGGATTTCGCGAGCCTTTTTTGAGATTGTTGCGGCCTAAAATGCCTGATTTTGCGGCAGTTTTTCTAAAAATTGCAATGAAAGTGTTTTTAGTTGTTTTGTTGCAGTAAACTGGCGGAAGCGGGACAAAGTTGAGAAAAAATTTGCAATTTTGTCCACATTTATAATGATTCTTTAATAATTATTTAGAACGAAGGGAACAAAACCACTATTATTTTTATTAACCATTAAGTTATTTTTGAAGGTAAATTTTTATCACACGTTTCCTGCGTCTTCTAAACCTAACAATAAGTGAATTTGCTGATGTATGGCTTAACATTTTGCGGGAAATTACAATGATTGGTCATAAATTGCAGAAAAATTGCGGTAATTGGTCAAAATTGCACAGCAGTAATGAATTTGCAGGGATTGGCTGAATTAGTTGTGATTGCAACATTATGAAATCCTGGAGGAGTAGCTGTATGTACATGGATCATAGAAAATAAGGAAAATCTTCTTGTAAAGCTTATTCTTTAGACAGTGACTGTAGATATGCATATTTGTATTTAAAGTGCAGTGTGTATTATAGAATGATCTGGAAAAACCTGTAGTAAAAAAGACGAAAGTTTGAGAGGAAATGAGACTCAGGAGGAGCTCCATCTTGTTTCAGGATTTTGCTGGGTTGAGTTGATGGATTTAAAGTGTTTGAACAGTGTTGCGGAGTAGCTAACTAAAATAACCAAACTAAAATTAGTTAGCTACTCCTTGACTAACTAGGACTGGGCAGCTTATTGCAAAATATCCCAGATAAATATGGCCAAACCGTGAAACGAACCAATACTCAGAAGTTTGGCTGGGCAAAATGACTCAGAAATTCAAATCATGATATTTTTGGACCAAACGTTGATAATATGATACACCTTTGCCAAAGCCGCCTTTGCTTAACAGACGTCAGTGTCAAGTCCTTTTCATTTGTGTGTGTGTGTGTGTGTGTGTTCTGTCCTGCTGCTAAATCGAGACTCGATTTGTTATTTGCAGATGTGTGGTTTTTGAAAGGTTGAGGTTTGGTAACATTTTGCACGCGAGCTCCAACACCCCCTTCAGCGAGCCTGTCCTGTTTGCTTTACTGCTGTCATTTGCATATGAGCCCAAAGTGGGTGAAACACTACGCCCAAAGTGGGGCTGCCCTTTATCATTTGCATTGCTGCTGTGTAAACCTTTTCACGTCGTGATGAACCGAGATAAACACGCTCGCCGCTAGCTGCAGGCTCTGGCCAGAGGAGACAAGAGTGTATTGTTGGTGTTCTTCGTCACTGTGGCCACTGTGGCAAAAACACAAACTTCAGACCTGAGATTGTGACTTAGTGGCCTTGTATTAGAGTTGGGGACAAGATTACATAAACTGAGACCGAGACAAGACCAAGACTCTGAAGGGCCGAGACCAAGACTGAGACTGGACCAAAGCATGTTTTACAGCACATGACAGATAAGTGGAAGATGCAAAGCCTAAGCAACATTAAAGATGTTTATTCAATATTTCTCTCTTCATTATTTATAATGAGGAAATCACTTCACTGGAAGCAGTTATCCAAACCGATCACATCACATGTTAAACTCAACAAACCACAGTGAACACTCCTCAAGACCAAACTCACTGTGTTATTGACCTGCAGAGTTGTTATTATGCAGAGACATTCTATGGTTTAGTGCTGTGAAGAACAATAAGGTTAGTGCAGGTGGAAACACTTCTTAATCCATTTGGTATCTATCTGGATACAGAATAAAATTATTGATAACAATAAATTTTTCTATATTTATCTTTCCTTATTGATTACTCGCTAACATTATAAAATGAAAAAAAAAATCTGACCAATTAAAAATGAAGAAATATTAAAGTTTTGAGAAATTTTGAGATTTGGACTCATTTTGGTCTATAAAATGAGCTGCTTTTGGCCTTTCTGGACGAGAACTACAATTTTGCACGTGATGGCGTTCCATATGAGAGTCGTGAGCGCTAATGCATGTGTTTACATCATGTATAATGTAATTAATCCCTTTTTACGCAATTACTTCAGTTTTTGTGCATGTAATTACTCGGAAATAATGTCACATACAGAGGAATGAATATAATGTTGGTAAGTTGAAAGTCTTGTGATTCTGACGGTATGTGTGTGAGAGAGTTTGAATAGAAATATTCTCGGAGTTATGGTCTCGGCTGGTCTCCAAATAAAATCTCAAGTTTCGAGACTGGTATCCAGTGCGGTGTAGATTATGAAAAAGTGTGTCATTTGTTCATTTGGTTTTCAAATTCAGACCAAATCTCATTATGCTTTTTAGAAACAAATATTGAAAAAAAGCCAAACTTTTTTGGACAGATACTCCAAAAACGTCCCCAAGTACAGTACTCAAGTATTTTTACTTTAGTGAGTGAATGAACACAGCACACAGTGCACCACATCCAAATGTGACCTCTGCGTTTTACCCATCCATGAAGAAAGCAGTGGGCAGCACACAGGGAGCAGCGCTTGGGGACTGAACCTTGCGCACGAGTACCTGAGTGACATCTTTACCAGTTCAGTACTTGAACCAGCGGCCTTTGGATCACAGACTCAACTCCCTAACTGTCACGCTACAAATTGCTTTAACTACCCATATATAACTACATGACTTTTAGGGAGGTGGCCCCATGATCGGAGGATTGCTGGTTCAAGTCCCGTACAGGTAAAGGCACCGCTCAGGTACTCATGAGTAAGGTACTGTCCTCAAGCGCTGCTCCCCCTGTGCTGCCCACTGCTCTTTCATGAATGGGTCAACGCAGAGCTCACATTTGGTTGTGGTGTGCTGTGGTGTGATGTGTTCACTTTATTACGGTTCACCTCTGTAATTTGGACACAGCAATTGAAGCAAAGGAACTGTGTTTAGTGTAATCTTTTTAATCTTTGCTTGCTCTTAACAGTGCATCTCATCGTTTTTCGGCAGGATTCCACTTTTACTCGTGGGAACACCGGCCTTTTCCGGCCATGCGCGTCTGAGCCAGCCAGAGCAGGTGTAAAGCACGGAAAATGCCACGCACCAAACAAAACAACCCCAAAAACCTGAAAGGTAAGAGTAGCTGTGTTCCTTCTTCTTTCTCCATTTCTTTTTTGGCTCCCTCAGATTGACCTGGAGGGTCAGCAGTTCATGAGAGTTGTGTGTTATGACCTGCTGACCTGATTTCGTTCCACCAAAAAAAATCAGTGCTTTTTTGGAAATCCGTTTGAGCTGAGATTAACTTGCGGCATGAGTTATAGTGGTCTGGGTTGGTCAGGACGTAGGGAAGTATCTCTTACAGACCTCAAGAAAGTTTGGGGTGTTTTTCTATACCTTGGTGTTTAGGCTTATTCTAGTGTGTGTGTGTGTGCACGTTAGCAAAGCATGCTTCATGTTGGTGTAGAGTTTGATGTGTAAATACTGACAGTACTGAAACCATTTTCTGATGAAAATTGACCTGCGCCTGTAGATTTCTTTTACTTGTTTTAGCTTTATGTAGTATAAAATTGCCAGAACTGTAGATAGAACGACTAGAAATAGTAAGAACAGTGTCTGTTTTACTTGCAGAGTTTTCATTACGCAGAGACATTCTATGGCTTAGTACTAGAAATGGGAATCAAAAACTGGTCCCAATTGATCAGTTCCATTGTAATTGTACACCACCAACATTATCGATTCTTTTTAACGATTCTCTCATTTCCCAGCACCACGTTTTCTGCGTTATCCTAAGTTTGCTAGCGTTTGTTAGCGCTCACGACTCTCACAGGGAAGTCCAACATTCACTAAAACCCTCCAGTTCAGTTCAGTCTTCCCATTTATTACAGACCAAACTTATATTTTAGCTGATAAATAACAACAACCAGCGTTCTACTCACAGTACACACATTTACTTGATATTTATTCATTCCTGACGCGCGTCCACAGCGCTATTGTGCCGCGGCTCTCATATGGAACGCCCTCATGACAAAAATGGACTTCTCTCCCAGAAATGAGCTGTATCCTATCTCCTATTTCAGTCTAAAAACTAATAGGTTATAGGTTCAAATCCCAGCTTAATTCTACCTCCAGTTCAGGTCTAAGGAGGGTGCGGGTTTTAACACAAATGTAGCACAGTTTTTACACATACCTCCTTTTTTCTTTGTTCTGTTTGGGAAACGAGGGAAAACCTCAAACCTCAAACTAATGCTAACAAAAACAGCCTTGATGAGTTTTTGTGGAGGGGTGCTGCAGTGCGGTAGAGACCGCGGCCTCTCTCTCTCTTTCTGAATTCTGTCTATTTGTCATTGACCTGTAGTGAATTCCAATTCTGTGGACCTTGTGGTCTAGCGATGGGGGTGAATTTGAAATAGTTTTGGAAACCAGCGGACTGGATTTTTGTATGCTTATTGCTTGCAGCTCACACACACCAACAACATAAATAATTTAATTTCATAACTGCGTTGTGCCGGTTGAGAGAACATTCTTCACACCGGAGTCATTACGGAGCAATAAAACTGTCTTAGAGAAGGCAGACTAAAATAGCGCTTGGATTAAATGTAAGCAGCAATAAGAGGACAAAAATGTTGCAAAATGATGTTACATTGCATCTTATAAAGCGCTGTTGAGTCACTAGAGGGGGGTGGGTTTGGCCGGAGCCTCAGCTGCTGGAGAGAAATCTGTGTTTACAGTGCAGCGTGATGGGTGAGATTCATCACTCACTGGACCAGGAGAAAGACTTGTTGTGTCCATTAACACATTTCATCATCCTCTCCTCTTTCTCCTTCCCTCACTTCTCTTCATTTTTACTGTTATCTTCTCTTTTTTTCTTCCCTTCTCTTTTCTCCTTTCCTTTCCTCAGTTCTTCTTGTCTCTTTCCCACTCTTCTCCTCTTCTCATCTTTCCTCCTCTCCTCTTTCACCTCTCTTCTCGTCTCTTCTTCTCTTCTCTTTACCTTTCCTCTTCTCTTCCCTTGTTTATTCTCTTCTCTTCTCTTCTCTTCTCTTCTCTTCTCTTGTTTATTCTGCTCCCCTCTCTCCTCTCCTTACTTCTCTTCTCACCTTTTCTTCTCCTGTCTTCTATCATGTCTTTTATTCTCCTCCTTTTCCTCCCCCCACCTCTCCTCCGTTCTCATGTCATCCCCACTCTTCTCTTCTTCTCTCCACCTCTTCTCATCTGCTCTCTTTTTACCTCTCCTCCTCTTCTTCTTCTCTTCTCATTCCTCCCTTTTCTTCTCCTCCCATTCCCCCTCGTCTCCTCTCTTATCTTCCATCCTCTTGTCTGCTCACCTCACCTCTTTTTCTGCTCTGTTTCTTCACCTATGTATTTTCTTCCCTACTCCTCTTCTCACCTTTCGTCTCCTCTCTTCTTCTTTTCCTCCCATCTCTTCTTTCCTCCCCTCCTTTCTGTCTTCTTGTTTCCTTTCCTTACCTCTCTTCTCTTTTTCTCCTCTCTTATCCTTTACCCTCATCTCCTCTCTTCTCCCCCTCTCTGTCTTCTCTTCTCTTTTTCACTCCTCTCTTCTCATTTCCTCTTTTCTTTTCCCTTTCCCTTATCTCCTCTCCTGTCTTCTTTTCTCTCGTCCTCTGTCTTCTCCACTCTACTCCTCTCTCCTCTATTGGCCGCTCCTCTCTCCTCTCCTCTTTTCGACGCCCCCCACATCCGTGCCCCGAGCAGAACGGGTCGGACGGGAAGTGTGTTTTGCGTGTCATCACTCGTCCACATTCTGCTGCTGCTACCGTCATGTCAGTGGCGTTCCTCCAGAATTCCGGACATTTCCTCAGTCTGAGCATTCGGGCCTCCAACCTGCTGAAGGACTTTATGGAGTTTTGTTGCGATGCCTTGAAAATGAGATCAGCTGCGAGGAAGTGGGACACACACACACACACAGTAATAACATAGTGAAGCTAAAAGAGTTCCCTCTGTTGTGCTGCATGAATGTCATGGATACCAGGGGGAACCTCCCTGAGTTCCTCTGCCGGACACACACACACACACATACACACACCCCCACACACCCTGCAGCATGCTATAATCCTGCCGCATAACGTCAAAGCATAAAGGCTTTATTGTTCTAGGACTGAGCTTTTACAGCTTCCTAGTTGCTGATGAGTGTGTTTATCATCAGGTGGACCCTTGTTTGTTTGTGTGTGTGTGTGTGTGTGTGTATATTTGGCGTGATTTAAAGAAGCGAGCGGGAAAACTCGAGTGACACAGTTTGCGGTCAGACAGACAGGAAATGAGGAACCCCCCACCATCACCAAACAGCCGTGTTTACTTCTCTCAAACAACTTGTTGCTAAGCGCCGATTGCGGTACTGATGCTGACGTTGGCGCGGCCAAAGCTAACGCCTCAACATCATTCACGCTTGCTACTGTCGCTTTGTGTTCAAAATAAATTAATAAATTAAATCAAAATGATCTTTTTTGGCTTTGATTTGACTGCCTCTTTTCTGTTTGAAGTCACCACTGAAGACTGATGTTCTGAAAGTTTAGGGTTCTGGCACGGAAGCTGGGAACCTGCACTTTTTGTGTTAATAATATTGTGAAAACTAACATGCACTAAAAGGCATTTAAAAGAAGTTTAATTTTCATTTTTACAGCAGGCATGTGTATCGGTTCAAAATATCAAGATATCAGCCACTGTAATAATCGATATCGACCCTGAAAAAAAATGTCGGTCGACCCAAAATCAGAGCCAATGTTTAAGGGATTACAGTAATATTTGAAGCCCCTCCGGTGCTGACGATGCCTAGCGATATCAGAGTAAGCCACAGTACTGTGGTCATGAAGGCAATCCACTCGTGTCACATTTGATTCACTGTTGTGTCGTAATCCGGGTGGCACACTGCTCCAGGGCATGCTGGGAAACACGGTCGGTTAGGCAAGTCCAGTCAAGACAAGATTTACACGCAGGATTTGAAGTGTGTTGCAAGATAACAGCTCTGCAAACACACCAGGTCAGCATACTCTGATCTTTAGGGCTGGACGATACAACCTTAAATCAGTATCACAATTAATTTAAAATTGTACATTTGATTACAACTCATAAATGATTCATTGTTTTTTTGCTCTCACAGTTCACTGTTCAAGTTTACTAAAAACGGCTCTGGTCCGATACGTGGATCAGATATCGGTTCGATAACGACTCAAACAGCTGGATCAGGTATCGGTGGCACTGAGCCGATCTTTGGAGCCGATTCTGTAAATGTCCGCACGCTCAATTGGTTCTGCATCAGACGCGGTACTGCGGTAAAGCTGCTTTATTGTTATTTGCGCTAATTCCTTCAAATTAATATGATAATGTGCAGAATGAGCAACACAACACAGCACCACTTCAAATGTTAATCAACACAGTTAGCTACTTTACTTCTGTAGCTTGTCTTGTAGCTACTGTATTAAGCTACTATTTAGCAACTTTTAAGTTGCTTGAAAATTCAAAAGGAGCTTCCATAATAACATCTTCAAGCAGCTGAAGGTTGTCCAGTTGCATTTGTTTAAGCACTCAAGGAACAAAATTAGACATTCCTTTATTCATATCAGACTTTAGAGATGCTTTTATAGCATTATGCTAAGTTTTCCTTTTTACAAACAGAGAATTGATTTCAACTTGTTTTGCAGCTTAGAAAGGATATGCTACATTACCGTTAGATTAAAGTCTACAGTGAAGTTTTAAATGTTGTAATAATTTATTTTCCTTCACATTCACTGATGTAGGTGAAATTTTCTGCTCCATGCCCTGCTCAGCTGGAATATTTTTAGCCTGCTTGAGATCATGGAAGAATTTGGCCTCTTACAAATCTGTGAAAGCTTTTTACAGTAGTCCAGGAGAAGGATTTTCCACTTTTAAATGCAGCTTGAAAATGACAAGGTGTAAATCGTTGGAAAACGCAGCTGTGGAAAAAAATTGTGGAGTTTCTGGTTTCTTTTGTTAATGTGTCACAGTGTGCTGTAGATGATTTGGAAGAAACAATAAGCACCATAGAAGGGGATTTAGGAGCAGACCGAGAGGAAAAGCCAAACTCCAGCATTAATGTGTGCTTATGATGAAAAATTCTACTACACTGTTAGTCGAGAAAAAGGACATTGGTACTTTGACTGTAACTTTGGCAAATGTTTGAAATTTCTCTGACTGTTGCATTCAGAATTAAGTTTGTAATAACGCTGCTCACTTTACCATAAATGTGTAGTTACAGTGCCTTGTGAAAACCAAGAAGAGTTAAAAATTGTTTGGAGCAAAATGTCACATATTAATATTTTATCACTCAGTTGTGAGTTCAACCTCAACCAATCCGGGGTGCGTTTCCCAAAGTCACAGTTGCTAACGTATTGCTGACTATGTTAGCAACACTATGTTAGTTGCTAATGTACACTATGTTAGTTGCCAATGTACACTATGTTAGTTGCCAGTGTACACCATGCTAGTTGCTAATGTACACTGTGTTAGTTGCTAATGTACACTGTGTTAGTGGCTAACATACACTATATTGGAAGCTAATGTACACCATGCTAGTTGCTAATGTATACCATGCTAGTTGCTAATGTACACCATGTTAGTTGCTAATGTACACTTACCCGGAGCCTATCCCGGGACTACGGGCATGAGGTGGTTTTCCTCCCTTCATTTTAATTAATTGTTAACTAATAATTATAAGGGGCGAAAATCACAACTTCTTTCTGTAACTTTATTGCAACAAAACACCTAAAAACACTGCAACTTTCAACACAATTTTTTAGAAAAGCTGCCACAAAATCAGGCACTTTAATCTACAACAATCTCAAAAAAGGCCCGTGAAATCCTGGAGGGAATGATTAACACTGACCTAAAATTCACTATTAAAGTGGCTATTAATATTTGTCCTCCAGTGAATCTGCAAGATTAAATATTCTTTACCCGGTTTGCCCCTTGTGACTGAGTGACTTCATGACTGGTTAATTATCAACTACCGGCCCATTTCCTGGCTTCCTGTCCCGACTGACTGTTTAGCATTAACTTTCTTACGTAGTGGAGTTGAGATAATGTGGGAATTCTGTCTTCTGGGTCAGAGGTGGGGAAAAGTGGGGCATTTAAAGCATTTAGCAGACGCAGCAGTAATGAAGCTCTGACAGTTTGTCTTAATTGGCAATTAGTTGAGTTAATCACATAGCGGGGACATTACTGAGGTATGTTTTATTTTATATTTAGACAGTAAAAGAATCAAACTTTCTTTGCACAGCAGACCCTCCAGGATTTCGCGATGTTGCGATCACATCCATTAACGCAAATACAGCTAATCCCCGTGAATTCATTACTACCGTGCAATTTTAACCAATCAGCACCACTTTTTCACAATTTTTGACCAATCGTTGTCGCTTCCTGCAAAACGTTGAGCCATACATCAGCAAACTCACTTCCTTGATACGTGTGGAAGACGCAGGAAACGTGTGTGAGCGTTGTCATTGTGAACACATGACAGCCCAGCACACAGTGCACCACAACCAAAGTGACCTCTGCATTTGACCCCTCTGTGAAGGAGCAGTGGGCAGTGGGTACCTCAATAGTACCTTTACCGGTCCGGGAATTTTCGGGGAACTTTACTTGCTTTCATTGTCATGTAATTTGTTGTTTTTGCTGTTGTTGCCATAGTTTTGTTTTTAGTGTCAAATTGCAGATGAAGAAGAATGGAGGAGTCACAGGCGGGCAGTAGGTTGTGTGTGTGTGTGTGTGTGTGTTGAGATGTCAGCAGTGGCTCTAGGGCTGGATAGATTTTTACATGTCGTGTCACGCTTGTGACGGGAAAACCAGTATTTCCGCACTGTACCTTACAATTAGTGTGTGAAGCCAGCATGGTTTGCACAGAGGGAACTCTCTCGCTCTCTCTCTTTCTCTCTCTCTCTCTCTCTTTTTCTCTCTCTTCACCCAAAGGCTGGAATTACCAACCGTTTTAGCAACAGTAACTACAACAGACGAACTGTAACAGGTCCGGCCCTGTCTATCTCACTTACTGCAAAACAGAAAACTTTCACTCTGTGTGTGTGTGTGTGTGTGTGTGTGTGTGTCTGTGTGTGTGTGTGTGTAAATGTGTGTGTACATGTATTTAGGGGGTTGTGAAGACCTTGTTGTCCCCTAAAAGACAGGAAAAAATATGATTTGTCTATTTATTAGCCTAGAGTTTGTGGGGACATTTTTGTGATGTTTGGTCCCCATAAACTATATATATAGTAATACAAGTGTGTGTGTGTGTGTGTGTGTGTGTTCATGTATTGTTTTTATGTGTTTGTGGAGACCTGGCTGTCCTCTAAAAACTTGGTTTGGTTTGTCCATTTATTGTGGTTTGTTGGGACATTTGGTTTGTGAGGACTGGTCCTCATAAGGATAAAATTTTTATAGAGTAATAAGTGTGTGTGCTCATGTATTTGGGGGCTGTGAGAACTTGGCTGCCACCTAAAAAATTATAATTTGTCATGTGGTCATATTTGTTTATTATTTGATGGGACATTTTGGTTTGTGAGAACTGGTCCCTGTAAGGACAAATTACAAACATAAATGTGTGTGTTTGTTCATGTATTTTTGGGGGGGTTGGGGGTTGCTATGTGAGGACTGGGCTGTACCCTAAAAGTCAAAGTGAAAATAAACTTTTCAATATTATTTAAAAATAATATGTAGTAATATAAATGTGTGTGTGTTCATGTATCTAGGGGGTTGTGGGGACAGTCTAAACTTTGGTATTATTTGTCCATTTTATTATGGTTTGTGGGGACATTTTGGTTTGTGAGGACCGCTCCCCTTTAAGACAAAATATTTAAGAGTAATGTAAGAGTGTGTGTTCATGTATTTTGGGGGGTTGTGAGGACCTGGCTGGAAAAACTATGATTTGTCCATTTATTAAGGTTTGTCAGGACATTTTGGTTTGTGAAGACCGGTCTCTATAAAGAAAAAAAAAGTCATATTGGTGTGTGTGTTTATGTATCAAGGGGTTTTGAGGACCCTGCCTACCCCCTAAAAATTTTAATTTGTCATATGGTCATATTTGTTTATAATTTATGGGAACATTTTGGTTTGTGAGGACTGGTCCCCATATGGACAATTAAATTTATAGAAAAAATATGAGAAACTAAACGAGGTAAAAGATAAGCTTTTTGGATATTGAGGTTACGGTTAGGGTTTGAGCTATTATATTGTGTTTGCAGTGTGCAGTCGAGTCATGATGCCATCCCTGAGATTTCTTAAAATTGCATCCTCTTGGATGCATTAACTCTCAAATATGAAGTCAGGGCGAGACTTGCACTCTGCACTTCCTTCTGGTCAATTTACTGAAAATGATCATCTTTGTTCTGATAAAAAGATGTCAGAACCAGAGTTTGTGGGGACATTTTTGTCCTCATAAACTATATATATAGTAATATAAGTGTGTGTGTGTGTCTTCATGTATTGTGTTTGTGTTTGTGGAGACCAGCTAGGGTAGTAGTGGGGAGTAGCTAGCTAAATTTGTGACACTGCTAATTTTTCAGTAGCTTATTAGTAGCAAAACTATTTTTAGAAGGTAATAGCTTTTCCAGTGTCATAGCTTTTCAAACAGAAATATAGAATGGCAGCACAAGTGCTACATTCTTATATTATTTTTCTGTCTTCACAAAATATGTATTTTCAACTAGCAGCTGTTTCTGATTGGTGTTGAATTGGCCGAAGTGCCATCTGATTGGCTACACGCTCATTGCAGCACTTGGAACGTGACGCTTTTGTGGGGCGAAAATCAAACAATTTTTCAGTGTGCAGTCGAGTCATGAGGCGGTCCCCTTAATTCCTTTAAATGGGATATTCTTGGACATGTTAGCTATCAGTAGCAAAGCTGCTTTTAAAACATCATAACGAGAAACTAACTTTTTACGAACAGCAGTGTAGAGTGGCAAAACGCTAGGTTCTTTGTCTTTCTGATTGGTGTTGAATTATCAGTGGCATCTCATAGGCTAACGTATCTATTTTGTCAGTAGCTTATCAGTAAAAAAACTACTTTTAGAACACCATGGCTTTTCCAGTAACTGTTTTTCTTACAAACTGTGATATAGAGAGGCAAGATGTTATGTTGTTACAAAAAACATATTTTTCTCTCTTTGTAAAGACGTGTATTTTTAACTAGCGAGTGTTTCTGATCGGCTGATCTGACATCTACACCCTCATTGCAGCACTCGGAACATGACTTTTTTTGTGGGATGCAAAACAAATGGAATCGACCTGTTTTTCATCGTTTTCACAACATCCCCGTAATTTCTTTTAAATTGGATCCTCTTGGATGTGTTAACTCCCAAATATGAAGTCAGGGCGAGACTTAAGCTCTGTGCTTCCTTTTCTCCACAGCCTATTTTTTCCCCTTCTTTCATTCACTCTCTCTATCTCTCTCTCTCTCTCTCTCCTCCACCCACTCGCAGAGCCTGAACTCTATTCAGACTTTCATTTTGAATGTCTGTCAAGCGCTGACTGTTTATCAGACCGAGGTGACTAATAACCAACCAACACCACCCACCTTCTATAGGCTGAAAGGCTGAGAGTGTGTGTGTGTGTGTTGAGTGTGTGTGTGTTTGTGTGTGTTCTGTAGCCTACACGGTGCCTTATCCTCACTGCCGAGGGAGGAATTGATTCAGAAAATTCTATTTCTGTGTCGTTTCTGGCCGATATATAATGTTCCTAGCGGGTGCGATGTGCCGGGGGAGGATGTGCTGTATTAGACGCTCATTCACACTATTTGGGCTATTGCTGTACAACACACACAACTCACACACACACACACTTGCTTTTATATAATTGTTTTGAGGAAGTTAAGAGGTCATGAAGACATTCTGCACTAGCAGTCAAAAGTTGTTTTGCAAGACTTTCCACATTTGCATGTTACTCAATTAATATTTACACTCAGTAGGCCTCGTTGGCCAACGTTTCTTATTTAGGAATTTGTTGTTAAAATTAGGGATGCACAATATGGGAATTATTGGCTGATGCTGATATCCAATATTTTTCATGCTAATATCTGCTGATGCTGATAAATGAGGAAGGCAAAGTCGAGGGTGTAAAGACGATAAACTTTGCGTGCGATTTTTGGCACAAAAATAACGCCATACTTCTGACATTTCTAACAGCTCCAAGTCAAGCGAGCATGAAAGCAGAGTGGAGCACGGGTGGAGTATTTCCAGTGTAGGGCACAACATTTTAAGAAAAAGTCACTTCCTGCCCTATATAGTGTACCAAGTCAAATAGGTCAAATAGGGTGCGTGTGACTTTCCATGTGCACTACCTAGTGTGTAGAGAGCATTTAGCTACAACCCCGACTACTTCCTGAGACGCATACTACCACATAGAAAAGTATGATAGGAGTGCCTTACCTACCATACTATTAAGTGCAGTAGTATGCAAGTTTTCTGAAATCTTCAAATAACCCACAACTCGTCTTTTTGTTGTTGCTGTGTGTTGTTATTCACTATATCAACTTGGAACCATATTAGACACCTGACTGGAGACCAAATCAGCCAATCAGCTTTCTCCAAGCCCGTGATTGGCTGTTTTTGTAGGTACATTTATAACACAGTAGCAAGTTGAGCGCGTAGAGACGCCAGATTTTGCTGGCGAACATTCCACTGCACATTCAAAATAACACTGCACTATTTTATAAAACAACTTTTCAACTTTTATTAGAACGAGATCTCGTCACACCGCTAGTGGATATAAATTTGAACAAAATGTTTTTATAAGACTAAAACTAAACCTCATCTTCTAAAACTACACTAACCAAAAAAGCATATGCATATATATATATAATAATATTATTAATAATATACAATGTTATCCAAAAGCCAAATATTTAACTTTTTGTTTTTGTAATAAAGCAGTTTGAGGTGATCAGTTATTTTGTAACATAGGTGTGATATTTATGCCCTTTAGTGGTTAGTAAATACACACTCACACACCAACTCAGAATAGCAAGATCAGATAACGCTGATGCTGACTGCATCCACTTCAACAATGGATAAATTATTTATACACTGCAAACCCACACACACACACACCTGTTTGTTCTTCCACTTTGTGTGTTTCTCGTCGCTGTCAGGAGATCACATGATAATGAGTCTGTGTTGGAACAGTCTGCAGAATAAAGAAATTAATGAATGAAATTGAGATCATAGTGGAGGGATTTTACTTTCATTTTGCTGTTAATTAGACTTTTGATAAATAACATAATCAGACACATCAGATTAAAGCATCGTCATCGTCATTTTTTTTTACAGTACGCTGATTTCACATTTACATACTCTGTATATCTTAAAATATAATTTAAGGAAACCAGTAATGCAAAGTTGATATGAAATGTTAAGATTTATAAACTATGTACATAAAAATACATGTGAAATTAGTGTAAAAAATATTGAGTATAACCTTAATTAAAAGAGCTATATGTAAGACATTTATGGCAAGTAATCATAATCAGAAGCTAAAATGTCAGCATCCAGGTTGCCAGTTACCACTGAGCTGCAGCTACAAGCATTCTGTATTACAAATGTCCGACGTTACTAAAATTAGGCCTCGCCGTGACTCTCAGAAACGTCTTGAGAAAAGCCGAAACAAAACGAGGATCAGCACAGGAGATGCGTCTGAAAGATGGAGACGGCTGAAAGTGGAGAAGAATTTGAAGACAAATTTACTTTTCTACTGGACAGATAACATTTTGACAAAGTTGGCTAACATGTCACCACTAGACGTAGGGATGAATGTTTCAAATATTTTCAGCAGTTAAATAATGTTGAATAATGTTGGATCATAGATTGTAGCCCATGTGCAGGAGGCTCATCAAACTGACTGAATTGCTTGAGGAACAAAAACGGTGACTTGTGATGGCTAACATCAGCATCGTGTTACGCTGAGACAGTGTGGTAACAGTGCAGATATTAGCAGACTAATTATGGCAATACCAAACGTAACATAAGACACTAGATTTGCCAAATATGAGGATCCGCCAACCTATCTGGCAACCTCGAGTCTGAGGTTTACACTTAAATTTGTTCTTTTGAAAAGTAGATGCTGGATGTGTTCTTAAATTTTACACAGGCTTGTTCTTATAATGATTCTGACGTTCAAATAATAAAATATTACACAAAATACACAATTGAGGGGCTTGTAGTCACTCACTTTCACTTCCATTAAGCTACCAACTGTCCCAGCATCAACTGTACCTTTTATATTTTTTTCAATCTCTTTACCTGGACAATTGACCGTCAGAACCTCTGATCAATGTAATCTCGCCCATGCAGATTATTTAGATTATTCTCCAAATTCGATTAGTCATGAAAAAATAGTAAAAATACTAGGGATGCATCGATACCACTTTTTTTTACAAACCGATACAAGTATTTTTATTTGTGTACTGGCAGATCCCGATCCCGATACCGATACTTCTTAGATTGGGATTCCAAAAAAGTGCAATAAATTGGGAGACAGGTTTATTTTCTCCTTTGCAGATTATAATAAACATATAATAAGGCAAAATATCAAATCATTAACACAAGGCTATTCCAAAAATAAACAGATCATTCTGGTTTTAACAAAAGAGCCTTCTAAAAGGCAGTGTCGTCATATTAGACGAAATGTAAATATAAGCGGATAATGGACATGAAATGTGCCAAGTTAAAAGTGAGCAGAACTATTACTCCGTTGGCACATTCAGGGCTTCAGACAACCGGAAAAAAAATTAGGAGCCATTGGCTCAATTTGATGTAGTGAAGGACCATTGAGTGGTATCGGTGCAATTTATTTACGAATATGAGTATAAGTGGTTTAACGGAGTATCGGCCAGATAGCAGTAATGGTATCAGTATCGGTGCAACCTTCAAAAATAGTTTTGTCAGTACTTTCCCCTGTGTGTGTTCATGTAGTGTCCCCTTAAAAATATACTACAACCTTCAGTCATTTTAAAATGGCAACAACGACAGTTAAGCAAAATCTGAATAAATGTAATTAATCGTAATTGAGGTCAAACGTTCAATTAATCGTGATATTGATTTGCGATCATGTCTAGTTAATGCATCTTGTATGTGTCGGTGAATTTGGCAAACAAACTTAATTCAGGTTATAATTCTTCGATTCGGAGGCTGACGTCACGTCGGCCGGAAAACCCTTGTAAGGGGGTCATGGTGGGGGCGACGCCGCTCCGCCTGACGGTTGTTAGGGGCGATGCCGAAGCCCAGTGTGGCAGTTGCTACGGCAACAGAGGCAACGCGGGGCTGAGTGTACGTGCAGGTGCAGCACATTGTGTCCAAGAAAGAAGGGAAATACGTGATCTCTCCGTTTTTATTTTTTATTTCTGGGAGGAGAGTGGCTTATGAGGTCCTCAGGGGAGAGCTGAGAGAGAGAAGGATGGAGATGGAGAGAGAACGCAAAAAAGAGGGAGAGAAATATTAGGCTGGGGAGGGAATAAACACCAATCAGCAAGCCCTTACTTTCAAAAATAATTCCACTCCTCTGTCTATTTTTATATTCTGCTCCTTCTTTGTTTGTAACACACACACACACACACACCCACACACACACATTACAATCTTTTGTGAGGTACTTCCACGGACTCCCATAATGACTAGACTAAATCATATTTAGCACTGCACAATAATATTGAAATTGGCTGATATTTGCTTTTTAAGTCTCTCTCTCACTTCCCGCTCTCTTTCTCTCACATTCTAACTCTCTTTACCTTTTTTTTTCTCTCTCTTTCCTCCTCTTTCTCTGTCTTTTTCTTTCATAAACTCTGTTCCTTTTTCTCCCTCTCTCTTCTTCCCTTCATCTTTACCTCTTGCTCTCCTTCTCTTCCACTTGCTCCCTTTCTCTCCTTGACTCTCTCTCTTTCTCTCTCTCTCTCTCTGTTTCTTTCGCTCCTTCTCGCTCTCTTTTTTCTTTGGCTCATTCTCTCTCTCTCCCTGTCTCTCTCTCTCTTTTCTCTCCTTGTCTCTCTCTCTCCCTTCATTTTACGTCTTGCTCTTTCACTCGCTCCTTCTCTCTCTTTCACTCATTCTTTCTCTTTCTTTCGCTCATTCTCGCTCTCTCTCTCCTTTCATATTTACCTCTTGCTCTCTTTCTTTTCCACTCGATCCTTTTCTCTTCCTTCCTCCCCATCTCATACGCTTTCTTACTCTTCCTTTATTCCCTTTCTTTCTCTGACACATTCTTTCTCTCTCTCCTTTCTTCCTCTCTGTCTCTTCATCTCTCTCTTTCCTTCTCTTCCTCTCCTAGTTTCTCCTTCTTGTTCTGTCTTTTTCACTGTGTCCTTTTCTATTTCCCTGTCTCTATTTTACTCTCTCCTTCTCCTCATCTCTACCTCAAGGTGAAGGGAGGGAGAGCGACAGAGAGACAGAAAGGCAGAATGTGAGCAAGAGAAAGAGAGTGAGAAGTAGAGATGAAGGGATGGAGACAGAGAGATGTTACATGTTAGAAAAGGGGAACTCCATCTTCCATCAGTAATAATACTCCTGAAATGTGTGACAAATGAATTGATGAAGCGAGAGGAGGAGGAGGAGGAGGAGGAGAATGGCGGGAACGTTGACATGGCGTGTTTTTGTGAGAGTGTGTGTGTGCGTTCCTCCTTCTACAGCTTCATCCTCTTGCGTAAGACTCGGCTCCGTCTTTGGCAGCTGTTGCCATGGGATTTCTGATTTGGGGCTGGAGGGAAATGGGGTTGGAGGGAGGCGACGTTCCCTGGAATCTCGACTCGGATTCCCCCCCGCCGCCACTTCCCTTTTGTGTTTGACCAAATTCCACATTCGCAACAGCGCATCGGCGTTCCAGAACCCATGCCACGGAGCTCGGAGCGGGACGTGTGCAGTGTTGGGGAAGACACTTTTAAACGGCGGATATTCATGCTACAAGACATGTTTGGGTTTGTGCAGTCTGTAGAGTAATGGTGAGGGAGTTGTCCGCTAGTCCCAGCCTGGTAAAGGTACCACTGAGGTACTCATGAGCAAGGTACCGTCTTCAAGCACTCCTCCTCAGGTGCTGCCAAAAAGGCTGGCCACTGCTCCTTCATGGATGGGTCAAATGCAGAGGTTACGCTTGGTTGTGGTGTGCTGTGTTCACGATGACAGATCGCTCAGTTAAGGAGAAATGATTTTATTTTGAGAAATTAAAAGTGGTTAACGGTTAGTTTTGGTTACTGGAGTTAAGTTTAGGGTTAGATGTGGATGTTGTATTATTATCTAGTCATTATGGGAGTCAAAAGAAGTAGCTCATAGATGCTTAGATAGTAATACTTGTGTGTGTGCGGCCATGTATTTATCACCTTTTTTGCCCCCTAAAACCACTTTTATCTGTTTGTTTGGGCTTTGTGGGGACATCTGAGAGGTCCCCATGAGAAAAAATGACTTTATAGAAAATGTGCTTGTTTTATTTGAGAAACTAAAAGAGGTAAAAGATGTGCTTTTGGTTACTGAGGTTAAGGTTAGGGTTAGGATTAGGTGTAGGTGTAAAATTATCTACTTTAGTCATTATGGGAGTCTATGGAAGGACCTCACAAAGATAGTAATACAAGACTGCGCATGCGTGTGTGTGTGTGTGAGAGGGTAGTGCTCGGTCACTTTCAGTTCCTCACTGCTGTGTGAGAACGTCTTTGTGTTAATAGTGTGGGAAACTGTCAGCCAGCAGTGTGACTAAACTACGCCTCAGGTGTGTCTCATGCAGAAGCACATGTGTGTGTCACCGTGTGTGTGGTTGTAAAAGCATGATTTTCTTCTACATGATAGAAAACCTCAAATTTTTGTTGCTTCATTAGAAGATTGTTCAATGTAAGAACCATATAAGGGTGGTGGTGGTCTAGTGGTTAGGACCTTCGCCTCTGGACCAAGCGGTCGTGGGTTTGAATCCTACCTCCAGCACTAGGTCCCCGAGCAAGGCCCTTAACCCCAAGTTGCTCCTGGGAGAGGTCCCTGACTAATGAATGATATATTTTTGCGGAAGTTACAGTAGCATTACGGTTCGGGAGTTAGGTCAGTTCAAGTCCGGTAGCACTGAGGTGCTCATGAGGTACCGTCCCCAAGCACTGCTCTCCTGGGCGCTGCCAAAAAAGCAGCCCACTGCTCCTTCACGGAGGGGTCACATTGGGGAAGAATGTTCAGTTAATTGTGATATTGATTTGAGGTCATATTGCACAGCCTTAAGTCATCGTTACATGTTGGAATAAATCACATAATCGATGCGTCATGCGGAGTTGGGATCAAAACCACCAAAACCGAGACTGAGACAAGACCAAGACTCTGAAGGACCGAGAGCAGGGCGGGGTGGCACAGGCCGAGATGCCACATGTCAAATAAGTGAAACATGCGAAGCCTAAGCAATATTAAACATGTTTATTCAGTATTTCTCTCCTACATATATGTAATGTGGAAATTGCCTAACTTTAAGCCAGCGTTTCTCCATCCCGGTCCTCGCGGCCCACCGCTCTGCACATATTTGGTATTTCCTGCACTGTCGCACGCTGGTCCTACATTGCTGATTAGCTAATCAGTAGCATCAGCTGTGCTGTGGGTCGAATCTGTGCAGAGCGCTGGTCCGTGAGGACTAGGATTGAGAAACGCTGCTTTAAGCAGTTATCAATTTGGTAGAATAACATTATTTGATGAGAAACAATAAATTTTTCTCTATTGGTTACTCTCCAACATTATAAAATGTAAAAAATATTTTCTGATAAATTGAAAATGAAAAAATGCTAATGTTTTAGGTCATTTTGAATTAATTTGTACTCATTTTGGTCTATAAAATGAGCTGCTTTTGGCCTTTCTGGAAGAGAACTCATGATGGTGTTCCATATGAGAGTCGTGAGCGCTAACGTGTGTTTACATCGCGAATAATGTAATTAATGCCTTTTTACGCAGTGACTTAAAAAAAATCCATTTCATTTATTTTTCAAAAACATTTCCAGATAATTTGGGCATCTTTATGAATAATGAATTCAATGCAAAAATCTCAAAAATAATAGTAAAAAATATTGCGAATATATATGTGAAGTAACATTTAAAAGATTGCATCAAGACACTACATCACGTGGAATCGTTGACATGGTAATCGTAATTGTATCGAATCGTGAGACCAGTGAAGGGTCACACCTCTGTTGCATGTACATGGGATGTCCCCAGAAGTAGAGTGAAAACAAGCGTGAGTGTGTGACTGAGTGTGTGTGTGTTTTGGCTGATAGGATCGATGCCATACTGTGTTGCATCGCTGCATGCGGTGCGGGGGCTGTTTCAGATGGAGGTGTATTAATAGCAGCAGGGACGGGCATGGGCATACACACACACACACACTCATACACACACAGATATACACGCCACAAGTGGGTTAGAAGATAATCTGCCTCTGACAGTCTCACAGCCTCCACCGGCTACTGGCCACAGAGAGGGGCATTATGCAGCTTTCCTTAGCTGTCTCTCTCTCTCTCTTTATCTCTTTCTCTGTCTCACTCCCTCCCTCTATCAATCTTCTTTGCCCCCCCCCCCTCTCTCTCTCTGACTCTCTCTGACTGTTCAGGTCGGTGCGCTGGTATTCAGGGCTTTCCCTAATTTAGTTCGGGGATTAAAACACCAAGAAAAGAAGTGAAGAGAGAGAGAGAGAGAGAGGGCGAGAGAGAGAGAGAGAGCGAGCGAGCGAGGGAGGGAGGGAGGAAAAGGAGGGGTGGCTTGTAAACGGTAGCCAGGGAGAAAGCGAGAGAGTGAGCGAGAGAAGTGCAGCAGCAGAAGCGTCTAACGCAGAGCGAGCGAAAGAGAAAGAAAAAGGCAAACAGGAAGAAAAAGGAGAGGCAGATTCAGAAGTGGCAGCGGCATAAAGTGTATGTGTGTGTGTGTTGTGGTCAGAAGTGTGTGTGTGTATGTGTGTGAGATCTGAGCGTGAGGGAGCTCCAGGTGTTTCCCAGCGGGACTGCCTCACTCCGGGGGAATCCGGCTGCAACCAAGCCGCCGGCGAGAGGAAACCCTCAGCGCTGCCGCTTCAACAGGTAGAGTGTGTGTGTGTTTGTGACGGTGTGTGTGTGATGGAAAGAATACTGAAAGAAAGGGTAGTGATTCTCGCTTCTCTGAGTTCTTGTTGCTATGTTGAGTAGATGTTGTGGCAAAACTATGCCGAAAATTCTACTTGGCAGTCTGCAGCCTGAAGTTAAAGCTATTCAATTTGTCCGTCTTCGTCTGGTCTGGTCTGGTGTGTGTGTGTTTCTTGTTAAGCTAATACTGTGTTGTTGATCCCTTGTGGAACACCCCTGACTGTGCTTTTGGATAATAGCCTTAGCAGCGCAGGAGCCGGGTCGTGGCTGTGATTGGTGTTGGTTTTGTTATTGTTGCTTGACTCGGAGGTGGTGTTGTTGTTGATTTGTATTGTGGCGGTGCAGTGTTGGTCTTGGCGATGTTGGTTGTGTTGGCAGTGTTGAGGTTGTGGAGTAGTGGCAATGTTGGTAGTGTTGGTGTTGGCGATGTTGGTAGTGTTGGTGTTGGCAACGTTGGTAGAGTTGGTGTTGGCGATGTTGGTAGTGTTGGTGTTGGCAACGTTGGTAAAGTTGGTGTTGGCGATGTTGGTAGTGTTGGTGTTGGCAACGTTGGTTGTGTTGGCAGTGTTGGTGTTGGCGATGTTGGTAGTGTTGGTGTTGGCGATGTTGGTAGTATTGGTGTTGGTGTTGGCAGTGTTGGTTGTGTTGGCAGTGTTGAGGTTGTGGAGTAGTGTTGGTGTTGGTGTTGGCGATGTTGGTAGTGTTGGCAGTGTTGAGGTTGTGGAGTAGTGTTGGTGTTGGCGATGTTGCTAGTGTTGGTGTTTGGAGTACTGCTGTTGTTGGTAGTTTTGGTGTTAGGACTGGTGTTGTGAGTAGCGGTGAGGTTGTTGTTGCTATGCAGCTTTTTGTTGCTGCTGCTCGGTGTTGGTTGGTGTAAGCCGTGTGCTTGTCGGCCTGTATTTCATAATTAGTCTCACTCTCCACTCTGTCCTCCTACATCCTCGTCTCTGTAACAGCCGCAGTTCCGCCTGCTCAAGAGGAACATGCCAGCACGTCTCCCCCAGTAAACACAGAGAGTTCCAACAGTTCACTTTTAGATAAACTCTCATGTGGAACCACGACCTGAGCTGAAGCGTGCAGACGGCTCGGCGGCAGCCTCCGTCTGAAGACTCGTTCATCAAACGAAGTGTGGGGAGAAGTGATGGATGCAAACTGTTAACTTTTTTAAAAAGTGAAAGTGCTTCTTTAGTGACAATACTGCCAGGAAAATATATTCTAAACATGACGGTCCAGAATTCCAGGCTGTACTTTGGTGAGTTAGGTGGCTCGGGGAGGGGTTGTGGTGAAATTGTTCCCCTCTGTCATTGGGCGATTGAGTGGGCTAAATCGTGCCCCTGTGCAGCCGGGTGGCTCGGCGGCGGTAAATGATGCCCCTCTGCAATCTGGCGGTTTGGAGGTAATTTATGTATTTTGCTTCCTTGTGGTTTGGGGTAAATGGTGCCCCTCTGCAGTCAGGTGATTTGTGGGGTAAATTGGATGGCTTGGGGGGGGGTAAAATGGGTGTTTTGGGGGTTAAATTGTGCCTCTCTGCAGTCGGGTGTTTTTGAGGGTAAATCGTGCCTCTCTGCAATCTGATGAATGCAGTCGGGTAGTTGGGGGTTGGTGGGGTAAATCATGCCCCCACTACAGTTAAATCATACCTCCCTGCAATCTGATGGTTTGGGGGTAGATCGTGCTCCTCCTTAGTTTGGTGCTTCAGAGGGTAAATCGTGTCTGTGTGCAGTCGGGTAGTTTGCGTGGGTAAATCATGCCCCTCCACAGTTGGGGGTACTAAATCATATCTCTCTGCGTTCTCACGGTTTGCGCCCCTCTGCGTTCGGATGGTTGGGGGTGTAAATCGTGCCTTTCTGCAACTGGACGGTTTGTGGGGTAAATCGTGCCCCTCTGCGGTCGGGTGTTTGAGTGGGGGTAAGTTGTGCTCTTGCGTGGTTCAGTGGTTGGGGTCGTAAAGCTATGCCTTCTGTTGCTGGGTGGTTGGGGGGTAAATTGTGCCTCGCTGCTGTCGGGTGGGTTTTGGGGTATATCAGACCTAAGTGGGCCTCTAGGGCTGGATTCTGGGCCCACGCCTTCTTGCCCCGCTTCCCTCCTCTGACGGGGGTAGAATGAGTCACAGCGTGGACGAGCTCACAGCTTACGTAATGTAACGCGTGTGTAGATCCAAGAGATTCAGGTTTCTTTGTCACATACATAGTTATACAAGTACAGCGCAGTGATGTGCACCCTGATCGTTTCTACGACTGTTAAAGGTGTAAAAGAATTGTAGAATTTAGAAAGTAAAACTAAAGTTAAAACAAGGCGGTGGTCTCGGGTGCGTGTGCATGAAATAAGTGCGCCACTTTAGCCGGTCTCAAGGGTGACGACTGGATGTGTTTCTGCACCGCCGGCCCGGATAAAATTTGCCCAGCTATTTGAGGGAGGAGGGACGGGGTTTGTGCTATTTGTGTGAGGTGATGCAGTGTAAGTCCGGACGAACGACAGGAACTGGTTAGAAGTTACGAATCTTCAGAGAAGCAACGGCGTCGTGTTTGTTCGTCCAACGCCGGCTTTCCTTTTAGTTTCTGGTACGAACCGAGCACAACGTTTGAGTTCGTCAAGACGCAAACCTCACTCGCGTCTTCGCCGACCTTCGAGTTCGCCAACACCCCTAATTGATCTAAACGCACGAGAAAGCACAGTTTCCCAGTTCTATCCCAGTTTAGTGAAAACCTGATGCCGAACAAAGAAGGAGGGAGAGAGGGAGGGAGCGAGGGATGAGAAGGAGGAGGGAGAGATTTAAAAATAACGCAATGCAGTTGGAGTGAGGAGAGAGAGAAACGGAGATGGCGAAGGTAGGAGAACATGAAGGTACAGTGTGGGGGAGGTAAAACAGCAGAAGGAAGAAAGGAGGGAGGGAGGGAACGATGGAAGAAGGGAGGGAGGGAATGATGGAGGGAGGAAGAGAGGAAAGGCTGTTGTTTATACACGCTCCTCGCCTCTCGTCTTGCAGTGGGTGTTCCACTGTTTTGGATTACATAATGCGGCCTCCAGCCAGGCTCTGATCGACGCAGGAAAACACTGAAACGCACACACACACACTCACACACACTGAGACAGCGACATACGCTCGCCCGTACCCGCTTGGCCGAGCAGGCTGAGCGTCCCCCGGTCTGCTGCCTGCTCGGGATGCCAACACAGTCTGCCAATCTCATCACCAATTACACTTCTCAAAACAACTAGGGCTGTAAATCACAAGTTTCATCACAACCCGATATTATATCAATTCAAAGCGCAACGATTCGACGCCCGCCGATCATGAAGTCTCGATTCAGCAGCTGGCGATCGATACAACGTCACGTCCTGATTTAACACCATCACCATCAAATCACAAAAAGCAACTAAAATATCATTTGAGATTTTTATTCCTGAGCTCAACAATAGGCCTCATTGTTCATTCTTTTCTTATATTTGTTCTTAAGCAAATTAACACATTTTAATATTATAAAATTATTGTAGAGATGGAGTAATGTTTAGGAAGTTGGCCCTGTGATCGGACGGTAGCCGGTTCATGTCCCAGACCGTTTTTGGGGACACTTGGTAGTGTAATGGTTAGGGAGTTCGCCGGTTTAGATCCTCATAACGAATCAAAGTCGTATCGTATGAAACTGTGTATGATCGGCTGAAATCTAATCATTGTACATTTAATCGATTTAATATTGTATCCTGATGAAACCTGTGAATTTGACAAATCACCACAACTTTTTCACAATTTCTGACCAATCGTTATAGTTTCATTTTAATTCATTTTTAAATAAAAATTATTTAAAGAGGGGGAGAATTGCAACATTTTCCGCAACTTTGACTCGCTCCCACAACTTCATTGCAACAAAATGCCTTAAAATACCGTGGCTGTCATCGCAATTTTTTAGAAAAGCTGCCACAAAATCAGGCATGTTGTGGTATCGTGAGATTTTGATTGGTTTATGACGTGATCGTTTATGTGGAGTTAAAAGGAGTGTGTGTGTGTGTGTGTGTGTGTGCTGAGCCAACGCTTGAACACAAGTTGGACTTCCAGTGAACTAGACTGGGGTAGTTCCACTTAACACACACACACACACACAAACAAGGGAAGCCCCTGGGGGCAGAAACACAGTGGACACCTGCTCACACACACACACACATACATATAAACCTCTTTCTCAGCAGATAGACTCTAGTTGGTTGCATAACGGTTAGGGAGTTTCCCGTCCTCAGAAGATCACCAGTTTAAGTCCTGGACCAGTAAAGGTACCACTGAGGTACTCACTGAGCAAAGTACCGTCCCCAAGCGCTTCTCCCCGAGTGCTGCCCACTGCTTCTTCGCAGATGGGTCAAATGCAGAGGTCACGTTTCGTTGTGTGCTGTGCAGTGTTCACAATGACGAATAATCATTAACTTGAATTCACGTAAAGGTCCAGCGAGCAGTGTTGGTGTTTTCCTGGGTGTTTTTTGGGCTTTCCGGCCTCGCGAAGCGTGTTAAATGCAGCCGGAGGGAGGGTGGAGTCGGGAGAGGATGTGTTTAGAGGGAACATGTTAATCCCCCAGCAGCTCATTAAGCCCGTTCATTCAGGGAATTCTCCTGCTAGCTCCAAGTAGGGAAATTAGGGCAGGGCAACCCGGATTACCCAGCGCCGTTATGAAACGCAGTGCGGGATTATGTGAGGAAGCACTGAGAGAGAACTCCTTTTTATGACGAAAACTAAGTTGGGTGTGGACTAGGCGTTGACCGATACAATTTTTTTCCAGGTCTGATATACCTTATTATTTGTGGCTTAGACTGAATAATTAACAAAATTAAACATATGATAAAAGACACTGAAATTATGTTTTGTGTTGGATTATTTCTTATTCTAAATTATGACACCTATTGTGCTGTAGAAAAAAACCTATAGAATTATACAAACTGTACATTATTTAACAGTTGTTTTGTAGTAGGGCTTGACCGATATCATTTTTCCAGAACCGATACCGATTATTATTTGTGATTTGAACTGTGTTTTGCCTTTTTCTTTTCAAAGAAAACCTCAGCTTGATAGATTTTCACCACACTGCTGGTATGTGTGTGCTCAAATCAAATTTTTACCTTAAGAAAACAATGTAAAATGAGTTAAACAGAATCAAACATATACTAAAAGGTCCTGAAATTAAGGTTTTCAACAACCCAATAGAACTTTACAAACTATAGATTATTTAATAGTTGTTTTGTACTAGGGTTCGACCAATACTCCTTTTTCCAGGATCGATACCGATACTGATTATAATTTGTGGACAGGGTTTTAAAAATAAAATAAAAAGCAAATAATTACATTGAATGTATGCTAAAAGGCACTGAGATGAAGTTTTGTTTTGGATTATTTCTTATTCAAATTTTTTATTGACCGATACACTTTTTAAATGACTTATAATTAGTTATTGCAATGTTAACTGTCTTTTTCTTTTCAAAGACGACTGAAACTTCATTGTGTTTGTAACTTGAATGAAAAGTTCTTTAAAAAAATAAAAAATTAAATAAAATAAATCTATATAATACTTATTATTCATTGCTGCGTAGTGCAGGCATGGCTGTGTCTGTAGGTGAGAACTGAACTCTTTGGGCTTGTTCTTGCATGTCGATGAAAGGGAAAGCTCTTTTCGGAGCCGAGCCGCTTCACCTGCAGAGGCAACGCAGCACTTCTGGATTTAGTTGGAAAGGTGGAGGGTTTCCCTGGAAAGTTCTAGCAAATCAGGAAGTGTGTGTTGGCAAGCAAATAAAAGCGTCTCTGACGCAAGAGAGCGGATGTTGGACTCCATAATAAGTCAGAATTTCCCCGTCTGCAAGCGTGGAACCTCTCAGCAGAGTTCCTAATAACGTCCTGCTTGTACCGTACTGAGTTACAGCTTAAAGCAGTAAAATGTAAAGAGCTACAGTTAGGAACGGAAGCTCATTACATTCACAGAAGAAAAAAATTAGACAAATTATCTTGTGAATACGAGAAAAGATCTTGCAATAATGAGAAAGTCCAGGAGGTACTCATGAGCAAGGTACTGTCCCCAAGCACTGCGCCCCGAGCGCTCCACGTCAGCTGCCCACTGCTTCTTCACAGATGGGTCAAACGCAGAGGTGACGTGGTTGTGGTGCACTGTGTGCTGTGTTCACAGTGACTAATAAATAATCACTGTAAGCAATTAAATGGTCATTTTCACCGTTCTCATGTTCGGAGCTTCATTAATTTGCTGCTTACATAACAACACTTCAGTCAGGAATATTTGAGAGCGCTTTATTGATGGTGTTGCAAGCTTTTCTGTGTAATCTCTCAAGAGTAACAAGCCTGATTTGTAAGGAGTAGGAAGTACGGATATTCGTGCTGAAAATGTACGTAGTAAAAGTTAAACATTGGCACAAAAACAGTCAAATAAAGTACAGATACTCGAAAATTTGTACCACGTTATTTCCCAGCTCTGATCGTAATCGGTAAAATTTGGAATTAACCGTGATATTGATTTGAGGTGATATCGTCCAGCCCTAGTGAACCTGCCGTGTGTTGATAACTCGTTTGAAAACTGTAAATGTGCTGCACCGTTCTGCTGGTGTACTGGAGTCTGGAGTAAAGGATGTAAACACACACAAGGAAATTCCCCAGGATTTCATGCAGCGGTCATGAACCGTTTCATAACGCTGCTGTATACATTTACATACTGTAAGCTGTGTGTGTGTGTGATGTCTTTCTGTGGGATTTCGTCTCCTTCTGGTGTGTGTGTGTGTGTTCCTCTGTGCAACTGATGACGTCATTCTCCTGGTTGGTTAGAACTGGCTTAGTCTGCCTGCACAGGGATCTCCCTTTAAGTGTGTGTGTGTGTGTGTGTGTGTGTGTGTGTAGAAGTACGCCTGGCAGATGTGCTCTTGGTCATAAATGCATCAGCATTCTGTTTTTAAATGTGTTAAAGGGTTAGAGGAAGTTAGAAACAACAAAATAACTGTAGTGAAAGAGGAACAAAGTCCTAAAAGTCTCTGACCGTGGTCAATAACAAGCTGCTTTTACATTTTCTCAAATTAAACAGGCCTTTTCCAAAAAGCTTTTCCAAATCTGACCGTATTTTATTTGAAACAAGAAAACTGGTATTTATTAAAATATCATCTAGGGTTGCACCGATCCAGCTTTTTCAGTTCCGATACCAATACTTGGGCTTTGGGTATGAGCTGATCCCGAGCACTGATCCAGTACCAGGTTTTAATGAATAAGTTGTGTATTTTTTCTGTGAGGAGGAGACTGGGGGCCTGTTTACACGTATGCAGATATTTTTATTTACACGTTTTACACGTTTGGGCCAGAGTTTTAGCCACCTCAAACACAAGTTTTCTTAAAGCGATGACGTGTTTTGCTCTATTGTGCGCGTGCCTTTAACGGCTTGTGTATGTCCCGCCCCTTCCTCCACTTTGATTGGCGAGCTAGAGAGAAGTGACATTGACGAGCGCAGCGCTGTTTTAATAGCTGTAACGGATTTCAACTTGAAGCACTCTGAGCGCTGTGGTAATAAAACGTCTCCACCAACATCTTTTTCCCGCTGGCGGTGCTTAGCGCTCTGAACGTTGATGCTCATAGGATTTGTATTAAAAATAGGTGTTTTCAGCCCAAAAAACGTTTTTTGGTGGACACAGGCCCAAATACCTTAAATTCCTTACATACCACAAGTGACTATGGTAACCATGAAGGAGGCTACTGTATCGTGATCGACGCTAGACATGTCACCTGCTATTCACGGACGGGAAAAAACACGACACAGACAAGTGGTAAACATTTGAGTTTTCCCATTTGTGGAATCATTTTGTGTTCTAGTGTGTACGTAGATGTTTACGTGTAAACGCAATTTAAGAAATGAACGTACAAAAAATATGGGTTCATAAGAATATCCGCATATGTTTAAACAGGTCCTAAGATTATTCTGTTCTGCTTAAGGAAATACTCGACTTAAATACTGTTTTAACTAAAACAATGTAATAATTACACACCCATAGGTATATGCTGAATTATTTATTATTAAAATAACATCTCAAACATGACTCCTTTAAACACAGTTGTGTCATTTAGTGACGCTCCCTAATCCTGCGGCGCTGAAAGCATCAGGAACACAGAGATTGTGAGTGAGAGCTGGTGTTGTTAAGGAAGTTAAACAGTATAACGGTGTGATGTGCTTTTGGGCTTGTAGTGTGTTGTGTTGCTCGTTCTGCTCATCGTCATATCAATATGTAGGAATTAGTGTGAATGCCCATCGACGTCATCCAAGAAGAGATGTCAACTCATAATAAATATTGTTATTATGTGTCTGTGGTCAGCAACACTTAGTGTTGTCCGGTTTTTATTCCACCCCCTTGTTCTGATCACTGCTCCTCCTACACTTTTTGTTCTAGAATCTTCGTTCCAACTCTAAAACGTGTGGCCTGTTGCGGTGTGGGCTGCTTATACACACGTTTTTGATGCGTGCACTCGTTCGTGAGTTCTGTCCATTATTCTGTCCGTTTTTCTCCCATAGACTGACATGGAGCTCAAATTTCCACACTTTTACCGCACAGCCGCAGTTCTTCACAAAGACAACAAACTCGGCGTGGTTCGAGGATCCGTGATCCTCTTCACATACCTGCAGCCGTCATGACCCGCACTCGTCTTTTTCATCCTCTTATTCTGTCATTTATTTTTCCCATTGGTTTTCTCTCATTAAGAACTCATGTGATGTGGGACTGGAAAGCTTCCCTCGGTCTGTTTTCACACGACAGTCGACGCGGTTCTTATTCCACCTCAGACCACCTCACTGAACACACACCTCAATCTGTTTCCACCCGCACTCGTCTTCTACTTACTCAAATCATCCCTCCTTCTTTCACCATTCACTTCACTGCAGTTTAATCAAAGTCTTTCTACTCGACCAGGTTTCATGTCACAGCTACAAAACTCGAGCATCACACTGGTGTTTTTTTTTGTGGAAGTGGAAATGCATTAATATACTGTTGAATTGTACTTTATTATGGTTTTATTTCTATTCGACAGTGAGTTGATCACAACCAGATGATGATGATGATATGATTACTCAGCTACATTCTAAATTCATGGTGCTGAATCGTAATGCTTGGGGCTGCTGCAGTGTGTGTGTGTGTGTGTGTGTTTGCTCTTAAGTGCCACAGAACACATGAAAGATGAAAGAAGAAGTGACAGGAAGCAGTCAGTCTGCTGTCACTCAAACATCAGCCTGTAAACAGGCACACACACACACACACACACACACACACAGCTCACGTTACATACCATTAGTGATATTCTCGGAGTAAAGAGGATAAAGACGGCTCACCTCAGGGATGTCATGATCAGGGCGTCTGGAGAGCTGTGTGTGTGTGTGTGTGTGAGCAGTGTGTCATGACCTGAGGTGTGTGTTGAGTCAGTGTTGAAGGAAGTGGTTTCTCATTAATTGTCTTTGTTGGAGAAGTCAGTGTTGAGAGATTGATCAGTTCCTCTTCAGTCAGACTCACGCTGCTGATTGTGTTTGCGTTGTTGTTAGTGTTTGTGTTGTTTGTCTGCGATGCTGTAGTTTTAGTGGTGTTGTGTGTGGTGTTGTGATGTTTTTGAAAGTGAGTGATTATTTGTCATTGTGAACACACCTTGCTCATGAGTACCTCAGTGGTAATTTTACCGGCCCTGGATTCGACCCTGCGACCTCCTGATCAAGGGGGGAACACTCTACCGTTACGCCACCAGCTGCCCTGTTGTTTATGGAGTTGTTATTTGTGTTGGTATAGTTTTTCTTTTGGTGTTGTGTTGCTGTTGTTTGTGGAGTTTGTTTTGTTATTTGTGTTGTTAGTGTTCGTGTTAGTGGTGTTAGTGTTGTTTGTGATGCTCTTGTTAGTGTTTTTACTGGTGTTTGTGTTGGTTTTCTTGTTGATGTTTATGTTGTTTTTCGTCTTTGAGTAGGTATTTTTTGGTGTTGTGTTGTTAGTGTTGGTGTTGTGTTTTTTTGGTGTTGTTTTGTTTGTGTTGGTATTTGAGGTGTTTGTATTGGTGCTAGTCTTGTTATTTTTGTTATTGGTGTTTGTGTTGTTTGTGTTATTGGTGTTGGTGTTAGTGTTGCTGTTAGTGTTGCTGTTTGTGTTGTTGTTTGTGTTATTGGTGTTGGTGTTAGTGTTGCTGTTAGTGTTGCTGTTTGTGTTGTTGTTTGTGTTATTGGTGTTGGTGTTAGTGTTGCTGTTAGTGTTGCTGTTTGTGTTGTTGTTTGTGTTATTGGTGTTGGTGTTAGTGTTGCTGTTAGTGTTGCTGTTTGTGTTGTTGTTTGTGTTATTGGTGTTGGTGTTAGTGTTGCTGTTAGTGTTGCTGTTTGTGTTGTTGTTTGTGTTATTGGTGTTGGTGTTAGTGTTGCTGTTAGTGTTGCTGTTTGTGTTGTTGTTTGTGTTATTGGTGTTGGTGTTAGTGTTGCTGTTAGTGTTGCTGTTTGTGTTGTTGTTTGTGTTATTGGTGTTGGTGTTAGTGTTGCTGTTAGTGTTGCTGTTTGTGTTGTTGTTTGTGTTATTGGTGTTGGTGTTAGTGTTGCTGTTAGTGTTGCTGTTTGTGTTGTTGTTTGTGTTATTGGTGTTGGTGTTAGTGTTGCTGTTAGTGTTGCTGTTTGTGTTGTTGTTTGTGTTATTGGTGTTGGTGTCTGTGTTGCTATTTGTGTTGTTGTTTGTGTTATTGGTGTTTGTGTTGGTGTTAGTGTTGCTGTTTGTGTTGTTGTTTGTGTTATTGGTGTTTGTGTTCTTTTTTAAAATAATAATAGTAATAATACATTTAATTTGTGCTGAAATCAAACACGTTGATATAAATGTGTGGAACCGGACATGGTTTCCTTCTTCTCGTGTGTAAAGCGAGTGTTTGATGAACTTGGCTATGACCAGTTCACTTTGACAAAGATGGAAGGAAGACTGCACTGCTGTATTCGTCAACATGCATGATCTGAAAATCAAAACACTCTTTACCTCCACGACCTACTGAAACCTGACAGCTGCAGAATATAGATCCCCATGTTAGTTTTAACATCACGCTCCACATCTTTTAAATGAAGACCCTGTAAGAGTGTGGTGAAGCGCTAACATGAAAGATACTATGGATAAAACGGCATTTGTGTAGTAACTTAGTTTATTAAAACAACAGCTTGACTCTGGATTTAGATATTTTTAGTCTATAAGATGAAAGTGGTGATTATTTGTCTGTCGTGAACACAGCACAGCACACAGTGCACTACAACCAAATGTGACCCCTGCATTTGACCCATCCGTGAAGGAGCAGTGGCCAGCTAACAAGGGGGTGGAATAAAAACCGGACAACACTAAGTGTTGCTGACCTTGCTCATGAGTACCTCAGTGGTAACTTTACCAGTCTTGGATTGGAACCTGCGACCTTCTGATCGGGGCGAACACCCTACCGTTACGGCACCAACTGCCCAAGTAGTGTTTTATCTTGAAAGGCTGGTGTTTAAAGGTAGTTTACCCACCAGTAATTAAAAGCAAATATGCTCTCCTGTTCCTCAGACTCGTGTCTCCATTAAAGCAGGATAAATAATTTACCAGGACAAGTGTCTCGTCTCTCAGGTGGAGCAGACGCTGGTGAATAATTAAAGGTGAAAGCATTCGGAGTGACAGTGACTCACGACACGGGGACGCCGCTCATTCATTCACCCCTCATTCAGTCCTGAACACAAACACATTTTTACATTTACCTTTACAGCATTTAGCAGACGCTCTTATCCAGAGCAACTCACAACAGTGTAGTGTTAATTTCGTCAGACGAGACGACACGAAATGTGTGCGTCAACGACCCTCTTTCCCACGACTAAGGCGAGATGATAGTGACCACTGCACCAGTGTTTAAAAATACTGATAAGACTGTGTTAGTAGTACTTGCTTATTGTTTACCAATAAAACAGAGACTAAAATGTTTTTGCATAAATAAAAAGCAGAAAGAAAAACTCCTCCCCTCGTTTTCGTCTACACAAGAGACCACCAGACCCCGTGGCATGTGTTGGTGCCAGCAGTTTGTCTACGTCGTGTTCCTGTGCCCCTCCGGCCGCAAAACTGCATGCAACTACTTGGTTATTATTACATTTAATCAATATTTTAGCGGTGTGGAACACAATTCAGCTGGAATGATAAACAAAATCATCTCTGAAATAAAAAATAAAAAAGACTAAAATGTTTTATGAAAACTTGACTAAAATACCTTGAGTTTTCGTTTGACTACCTTTAGACTAAAATATTTGAGACTTTTCAGTCGACTAAAACATGATGACTAATAAAAACTGATATGTGAATGATTAAATATATATTTCGAATAATAAGGAACTTTGACACAGAGACTAACACTAAGACTAGAATTTAAAAATGGGCAACAAAATTAGCACTACAACAGTGCTATGCTTAAAATCAACAACTGTCATTAAAACCAGGTTACTGCCAACTAAGTTATATACTTTATATACCCCCCCTCTTCGAGGACAACTTTATTTTTAATTACAAGTTTAATTTGGGCACAATCCCAAATGACGCAACAATTAATTAGAATATGCATGCAATCCGCTCCAAGCGAACATCATAGAGGTGTGAAAAGAAGAGCGAGGGAAAAGGGAGAAAAAAGGAACAAAAACAAACAAGCAAACAACCAACCAACAAAAGACAAAACAAGCAAAAAATGATACAAACCCCCAAAAAAATAAAATAAAAAGAATAGAGAGAATAGAAGATAAACAGATTGACAGACAAGCAAGAACCAAGACAGGACTGTGTATAGACTAGACAAAGACAAACTGAGCGGAAACTTGTCACGATCCTGGCGCTAAGTTCTGGTCTTAAATGGGTTCCATGGTTTAAAGGCTGACTATATGGTTCTTTTGTGAGCATTATTATTTTTTCCCCATTAATTTATTATATACTTTAATAAAAAAACTATGATGGAAAAAATGACGTTAGATTAGTGGGTTTGTTATTTGGGTTTTTTTGAGAGGAAAAAACAATATAAACCAGTAAATATGAGGCGGACCAGATCTGTTTCTCCTCATCCTCCAGCACCAATTAATAGTCAAGTCTTTTACTGTCATCCAGAATTCTTGCACTCAGGTGCACCACAACCTATGTGACCTCTGCATTTTGACCCATCCATGAAGAGCAGTGTGCACCCCTAGACACAGCTGGGAGGCGATACCTTGCTCATGGGGACCCCAGTGGGTACCTTTACCAGTCCAGGACAGTGAGCATCCTCTCTCATCGCCAGGTCCAACTCCCTGACTACTGCACTACACTCTGGAAAACATAAGAGAACACTTCACTTGATTCTGATTGGTTGTTTTTACAGCTTGTGGCTGTGTCTGTGCAAAATAAACAAGTTAACCCTTTAAGCCCTGAGACAGATTTTGCTTAAAAAAAAATGTATATAAAATGTGTATATCTCAGCAACCACAATGTCTATTCTTATGTTTTTGGTATCATTAGAAAGGTAATCAGCCCAGAGATTACTGTGGAATCAACAACATGTTACTGGGTCAGAACAAAGGAAGACCACAGCTTTGTAGAACATGAAAAAAACCCCAATATATTATCTGCGTAATCTGCGTGGTCTCTGCTTTCATATGATATATGGTATGCATGGATTTAACCGGTAGTATAGATTCTACAACCGTATTTCTTCCGTAGATCTACCGTGTTTTTGTTCTTTATTTGCTTTATGTTTGGTGTTGGAATATGACATTTATGTTTAGGTGGAATTGGTTTGAGATTTTGGGCAAGATTCTATCGGTGATGTTGATCTGCCGCATGCGCATGTTTGTTTACGTTTACCGACTAATTAAAGCCTTCCTGTCCTGCCGATCGGGCTCAAGGAGTTAATGTTCTTTAAATAACTACCGTAATTCATTTCAACATTCCAAACATTAGTGGAGTGTGATCTTCTCTATGATCTTACTATCTTCTGGAGTGATCTTGAGTCTTAGTCTAACAGAGTTGTTAACTACACATTTTGTGACCCTCCACTGACAAAACCAGTAAGCATGCATATTGGGTTTCAGCAGCGTTTATGTTAGTGGGGGTAAGTGTGGATTTTTTTGTTTTTGGTGTTTTGAAACAGTGGAAGGTCTGCCACTGTTGTAGAATAAATTTGGCTAAACTTACCCTTTCCATCCTAAAACGTGACTTTCTTGAGGTGAAATTCAATTCAGCAGATGTTAAGTTTGTGTTTGACCGCTCTACTTCAATATTCGGTGTTAAATCCACTGGTTGACAAGCGTGAAGATATTTCTCTCCGAATCCATCTTGTCTCGAGTTCAGTTAACCCTAAGGTAGGCTATCCGTCAATGGCTGTGTGAATGCAGCGTAGGCTACGTAAATGCAAGCGTGGCGACTGCACCAAGCGTCTGTGAGTGCTACGGCGATAGTCAACTTCAAAGGCAGATTTCTCCGTTTCTCACTTGCCGTGGATTTCTTATTTTACACCTGCAACGACGATAACTCATAAAAGAATAGAAACCTGCACATTTTACACTCCAACCACATGCTGCAGGGGTCAGTGAACAAAGCAAATCGTCATAATGGTCTCCTGGTTGTTTCGGAGCTGTGTGTGTGTGTGTGTGTGTGTGTGTGTATATATATATATTACATTTTTAATTCTGAATGCAACAGTGAAAGACTAGGACGGCACGGGTGCGGAGTGAGGAGGGGGAACAGTGGCTCTGGCAGGGATTTGGGCAGGGTGTGGAAAAGTGCCGTAGAGAAGCTCATGTAGGTTCGTGTGTGGTTTTGCAGTGTGTAAAGCAGAAATTAAGCAAGAAACTCACTCGTTAAACTCACAGCTGTAGTTCCTGTTCCTGATGACAGAAGCATCGATTGTCAAGCGCCTCGCTCAGTTCACGTCCGCGTTGGTGATTCCTGCCTGGAAACTCGGGATTAATGCATCCAGCGTGGCGTGAGGCGGGAAGCCGGAGTGCTGGGCTGGCGGCCTGCGTGAAGTTGTGTTGTTGTGCTTGAGATTTTGGTGTTGCTTCCATGTGCTTTCGGTTCAGTCGGAACTCTACGTGAGGGAGGTTTTGGGATTAAGTTTGTGAAATTCTCCTCTAAAACGATGAACATTTGTGGGATTACGGAGTGTGAGGTGGAGATAAAGTGTGACCATGCAAATTCTCTCCTCTCTTCTGTTTATCTCCTCACCTTCTTTCCTCTCTCTTCCTCTCCTGATCTCTATCCTGATCTTTCCATCATCTTCATTCCTTCCTCCTCTTTTCTCTCGTCTCGTATCATCTCATTCTCTTCTCTCCTCTCTGTGCTCATCTTCTCTCTCCTCCTCTGTCCTGTCCTCCTCTCCTCCCGTTCTCTCCTCTCTCTCCCCATCTCACTTTTTCTCTCGTCATCTTCCTCTCCATCCTCTCCCCTCTCTCCTCTGCTCGTTTCCTCTCTTTCTTTCCTGCTCTCCTCTCTCTCCTCCTCTCATTAATCTTCTCATTATCTCCTTTTCCTCCTCTTTCTCTCTCTCCTCTTCTATAGCCTCTCTTCTCTCTCCCTCCTGTCCTCCCTTCATCTCTTTTCCTCCTCTCTCCTCCATTCCTGTTCTGTATCCAGTCTTTCATTCTGTCCTCTTTTTCCCTCTACCGTCTTCTTCCCTTCCTTATCCTGCACTCCTCTTTTCCTGTTGTCTTCTTTTCTTTTTTTTCCTCTCTCCTCTTCACTACTACATCCTTTCGCCTTTTTCTCTCTTCTTGTCTCGTCCTTTCCTCTTCTCTTTTTCTCTCTCTCCGCTTCTGTATCCTCTCTTCTTCTCTCTCATTCTTTCCTTTCATCTTTTCTCTCCCATCATCTCTTTATCTCCTCTCTCCTCCTTTCCTCCTTCTACATTCTCTCTGTCATTCTTTCCTCTCCTTTCTCCACTCTTCTTCTCCTCTTTTTCCTCCCCTGTCCCTACTCTCTTCTTCTCCCTTTCCTTTTCCATATCCTGTGTCTTTCATTCCTGGCTCCTCCCCCCCTCTCCGTTTTCTCTTTTTTCCTCTCCTGTCTTCTGTCGTCCTTTTTCCTCCTCTCTTTTTCTCTCTCCTCACTCCACTCATCTTCTCGTTGTCCTCTCCTCTCACTTCTACATCCTTTCTCTTCTCTCTCTGCTTATCTTCTGCTCTTCTTTCCTCTTCTCTTCCGCTCTCTTCTTCTCTCCTATCTCCTCGTTTTTGTCCTCTCCTGTCATATCATGCTCTTTTCTCCTCTCTTTTCTGCCTCCCTCTCCTCCACTCATCTTCTCCTGTTGTCCTCTCTCCTCTTCACTTCTACATCCTTTCGTCCAACCTCTCGTCCCTCGTCCTTTCCTCTTGTCTTATTCCTTCTCTCCTCTTCTGTATTCTCTCGTCTTCTCTTTCACTCTCTCTGTTCTTCTTCTCTCTTCTCTTCTCTTCTCTTCTCCCCATCATCTCGTTTCCTCTTCTATATCTTCTCCTCTCCTGTCTTTGCCCTCTGTTATATCTATTATATCCTCTTTCTTCCCTCTCCTTCTCTCTCTTCCTCTTCCGTCATCTATCCTATCCTCCCATCATCTTCTGTCCTCTCCCGCTCTCTCTTCCTGTTGTCCTCCTCCTCCTCCTCCTCCTCTCCTGTGAGTGATGGAGTGTATCACTTTTTCTGCATCTTGCCCACACAGTCTCAGCAGTCTGCAGTAACGCTGTCTAACGCTGCAGCCGCCCACTGCTTCCTGCGGGGGCAGCCTCAACACACACACACACTCCAATTTGTGCGTGTGTGTGTGAAGGGAATACTCACAACAAATATCAGCTGTGTGTGTATAAATGTGTGGAATGTGGCCTTTGGGCATGTATGGTGTGGCTGGGTTGTTCTCGTGGGGTGTAAAAGCTGTGTGTGTGTGTGCATCAAGCTTGTGGAAGACCAGTGAGGAGCCTTGCGCAGTGCGTGGTGTGTGTGTGTGTGTGTGTTGATTAGTAGTGAGATCCGCATTAAGCTGTGAGTTAAACTGACGTAAGTGAGCGACTGAGTGATTTTTTTGTCGTTGTGAACACAGCACAGCGCACAATGCACCACAACCACATGTGAGCTCTGTATCTGACCCATCCGTCAAGTACAAAATACACAATACGATGCTGAAATCTGATATTTTGTCACAAAGGTAACGTCATAACTCTGACATTTCTAACACAGCGTCAAGTCAAGTGGGTGTGAAAGCAGAGTGGAGCGCAGGCGGAGCATTAGTGCGCAACATTTTAGAAAGTCACTTTAAACTGCAGCTCTATGTAGTGTGCCAGGTCAAATAGGTCGTGTGATTTCTCCATGTGCACTACCTGGTACGTAGGGAGCCGTTAAGCTACATCCCGGCTATTTCCTGAGATGCATACTACCACATAGAAAAACATGATAAGGCGCCTTCACGTGCCATACTGGTGGAGTGCAGTAGTACTGACTCGGGACCACCGGCCCATGTGTGAGCTCACATTCACTAAGTGGCCTTAAACCTGGCAGCAGGCAGGCGTGGCTCATAAAGGCGAAGATTTTTTGCTGGTGAACGCGTTCCACTGTGGATCAGAATTTTGGCACAAAATCACGCCATACATTTTAAGACGTATAAACTCTCACCTCGGACTGCGGACGTGCCTGACACATGCGCAACCTTTCCCACGTACAGTAAATGAGTCATAAAATATCAACTGAAAATGTCAGGAAAATCTACGCATCAGTCGAAAAAGCGATTATCAGCCGACTCCGACGTGATTCCGATATCATCGTGCGCCCCTACTACAGAATATACACATGAATATACAATGCAGGATATAATCTGGAAAAATATGAGGTGGAAAAATACAAAAAAGAGAACAAAGTGTGTGAGCTGAAGTGGGAGGTGTGTTTGTGATGGAGGTTGATAAAGTGCCTGATCAGGATGGACAGCTGAGTAATAGAACACAAGACTATGGGTTTCCCCTCTCTATCTTGCCTCTGTGTGTGTGTGTGTGTGTGTGTGTTTCGGGGAAAGCCGGCCTTCCTGATCTGGGACTCCCATCAGAGCTCCTCCCTGCATTCTGTCCTGCTTCTGTCACTGCGGTCAAACTCCAGAGTCTGTGTGGTGTGTGTGTGCGATCACACTTTCCACTCCACACAACTTAGCCTTGTTTTCTCTGGTCATTACTCTGCCTTTTCCGCTTCTCTTGCCTGGTTTTTGGGCAGAGTGTGTGTGGTTGTAAGCTACTGGCGTCAATAAGCTGAAATGAGAGTCAGTAAGGCTGAAGAACAACCTGAACCCCCAAAACTGAAATTAAACCCCATAAAAGCCCCATCAACAAACCTTGAACAAGACAAGAGCATGTGAATAAGGGAACGTCACCACGGCTGCGTCACACGGCGCTGCAGGGATTTGAAAAAACAATAACAATAAAACGGCTTCGGCTTGTTTGACTTCGGAGATCCGGCATGCGAGGACTGATTAAGTTCGAAGCCTGAAGACACACACACACACACACACACAAACTATCAGACTGCATGGAGGCCATGAATTTAGAAAACACCACAGAATATTTTCTATAAGCATATTAAACAAAATATAATTTATAATATATTATTATTATTATTATTATTGTTATTATTATTGTTGTTGTTGTCATTATTAGTTATTATTATTATGTTGTTATTATTTATTATTATTATTATTATTATTATTATTATTGATTCATATTAGTAAATATTTATAATATATAATATATAATAATAATATTATCTATTATATTTTAATATAATAAAATTGTATTTATTGTGTATATTTATATTTTATTATAATTATATACTATACAAAAAAAATTGCATTAAGTGCTTTACATTAATAATAATTACACAAATGAAAAGAAATAAAAATTAATGAAATAAGAAAAATTAAATACTAACAAGTTTAAATTGTTTAATGATTAGTGTGTTTGGGTGCAGGTTTCAAAAAGTCATGCTGCTGTTTCACGGTGACACAGCAAAGAGGAATCTGCAAGTTATGCAAAAATGTCAGCTGCACAGTGTGTGTGTGTGTGTGTGTGTGTGTGTGTGTGTGTGCTCGTTCAATCCATTATTTTCTACGCATCATAAAGCTCATTATTAGGTATTTTACTTTAACCTCTTGTTCTTTCTGGATATAGAATATAATAAAAATATTATTAATAAACAAACATTATTATAAAAAATAAATCATCGATCTTCATTTAAAGGATTCCTGGATGCATTCAGGCGTGCTTGTTCTCTTCATTATTTCTTCTTCATCATCTTCTTCCCACTTTTTGCACCTTCAGCTCCTTACACAGTTTTGTTGTAAAGACATCGTTCATGATTTTAAAACTTCAGCTCATCGAGGAGACTTTGAGTTTCTGGTTAAAAGCCCAAATTGCAAACCTCTTTTGTACAAATAAATGTATTTTCCCATTTTGTAGTTTCCTGTTTCGGCCACAAGAGGGCATCGCCATTGCACCGGTTATTCCCTATTTTGGCCACTAGGGGGCTACACCGTTAAGGAGAAGTGTGCAGCTGTTTTTCTTGTGTTTTGCCCGTTCCTGACATGAGTTTAGCGTTAATCCAGCAGCTCACAGTTTAACATTTAGCTCAACTATAATCAGACGAAACGTCTAAAAACAGCTTTTCTCATTTCTCCTTTTTAACAGTTTACCTTTTTTTTTCCAATTCCCGCGGTTTTACGCTGATTCGTAACATGGCGGGAAGGGAGTGAAACTGTAATGTATTGTAATGTGTACATATTTTTAAATGAGCATATTTTGTAAAATAATGAAAAATAATGATCAGCGAGAAGGTCCTGAGTACGATTCCCTGGTCAGCCGCGGCGTCTTTCTGTGTGGAGTTTGCATGCTCTCTCCGTGTTGACGTGAGTTTTCTCTGGTTTCCTCCAACAGTCCAAAAGAACACACTATAGGTTGATTGGTTACTCTAAGTTGCTCCCGTAAGGTGTGCATGTGAGTGTGTTTGTATGAAATGCGAGGTTGAGCCTCGCCTCACGCCCGAACTCTGGAATAGGCTCCGGTCCCCACAACCATGACTTGACATTAAGCGGTTTAGATGATGAACGAATGAATAAAATAATGATGAAAAATGCTAAAAATAGTTGCATTTAAATATTATACAAATGCAAAATTGAAGAAAATCCAATAAGCTTGTGTTTTGCACAAACACACACGTAGTAAAATTAAAGTGTAAGAGATATATACACAAATAAGAAAACATTGTAGGAATTTTTTGGAGATGGAAATACTTTAGCTTCTTAGAAGTGAATGTGAAGGTGGAATGAGACTCAGTGACTGTTGGTTCAAGTACCGTGGAAATGCTCCAAGATCGCTTCCCTGAAGATGATCTTTTTATTGACGGGGCGAGGTCACAGCTGTGATGATGTGGGTCAGGTTAAGTTCTGATGAAATATCTTTACGGTAAACGGCTGCCACAGTAGCACGCGTCTGAACAAATACTTCACCCGTTTAGTTCTGATTCTTTCTACTTGGAGAAAACCTGAAAGGTCAGCGGACCGTCATGTTGTTGTGCTTCAAGAGGAGCGATGACATTTGAGAGAGCAGCCACGAACATGTTTAGTTGTTTATCGCTGTTCGTCATGGAGGAATGAGTGTGAGCATGTATGTAAGCATATCCACTGTAGAGGTGTGAGGCTTCACTGGTCTCACGATTCAGTTTGATTACGACGATAAGGTCTCGATTTGATACAATCTTGATACACGCCATCAATTGTTTTTACATTACTTCACATTGCATGCAGATTGGGCAGCTGTAGTTACTTTTTCGTAGAATGTTTATGCATAGCCAAATATAATAATAGATTATGATTCTAATGGAAGTTATGATCGTCCCGTCTGCATTGCGATGCATCGATTATGTGATTAATTTAATAACACCTAAAATCATTGTACTTACAGTAGTTAAAAATTGATAATTGCTCCATGATGTACAGCGATAAACAAATACATCTGTTTTATATATACAGTATATACACACTGCCCTCCAAAAGTTTGGAAACGCCCCTGGCAAAGTGGGGTTCTGGACAGTACTGCCATGAATCCTTTTTAATTGGTGATAATGTTGCACTGATAAGGGACAACACAAACTACAAAAACATATTTTATTACATAAACAGTTTATTAAACAGTTTATACATAGAAAATACTTCAATTTTGGATTCATCAGAATATCCACCATCAGCAGCTGTCACAGCTCTGCATAATCTGGGCGTCCGAGCGGTCAATGAACCAATCAGTTGTTGAAGCTATTAAGATTAGTATGACCCAAAAATCTTTAAAAACCTAGGCCAAGTTTAAACCAGTAACCAGACATCACAGCTGGCAAAGGGGCACGTCTGACTCTGACATGGATATACTGCCATTATTATGTAATAAAATAAAAATGATTATTGCTGGTGTCCAAAGATAATGTCAAGTTACTTTAATGTATTTGCACCAAATGATGAGGATTTATGCTGATATCGTCCAAAACCCCACTTTGCCAGGGGCGTTTGCAACTTTTGGAGGGCAGTGTATATATATATTTAGAGAAACAAAAGTCCAATATGAGTGTTGAAACAGTAGTAAATTGGAGAAAACTTCAGCTACAATCTTGGAATGTGCATTAATTTAGCAGATATTTAATTTTGAGAACGTTTAATAATATTCTTAACATGAAAGTGTTTTTAAGTTATGACATGTTTTAAAATGTTGACTTAGCGTAGAGCTTGGGCTTGTTTTGGGAAAGAGGGCATGCTACACACACACACACACACATACACACACACACACACACATTTCTCTTTCTGTCCCCATGCTGAGAAATTCATGTGTTGAAGTTTGACACCTAATGTCATAACAGTTCAAAATGTCAGTTACCAGTTTGTTCTATTATTAATCTGTATCGGTATCGGACCTGAGAAAACAATATCGATCGACATTTAGTAGAAAACAGCAGTTAGAGATTGACTTGTTTCTTTTTTCAAAGATTTTTTCAATAAAAATTGTGTCCGAATTTAACAAAACCTCCAACATAAAACCTCGTTTAAACTTAATTTCATATTCTTAACATAAAAGTTGATGGGCTGTGTGTGTGTGTCCTGGTAACTGTGTGTGTTTACTAGGGGATGCCATGGCCGTGTGTGTTGGGGTTTATGTAATGTGGAGTGTGTGTGTGTGTGTGTGTGCTTGGGGAGGGTGTGGCTGCAGTACACACACACTGATGTAATGCTCCCACCTCGGACGCAGCCTCATCTCCCCACCACACACAACCTTCCCGACACACTTGTGTACTTTATGCAAACAACACACACATATACATGCAGTGAAGCAGTGTGTACCGTATTTTTATGCGTTGTGGGGACCTTTTTGTCCCATAAAATCACTTTTATTCATTGTTTATAGCTTTGTGGGGACATTTGAGAGGTCCACATGAGGAAAAAATATTTTATAGAAAATGTACATGTTTTAGAAACTAAGAGGTAAGCGATGTGCTTTTAGTGCTGAGGTTCAAGTTAGCTGAATTAATATCTAGTTGTTTTGAAGACTATGGAATATTACAGTAGTTGTATAAGTTTGTGTGTGTGTGTGCGTGCGTGTGTGCGTGTGTGTGTGCGTGTGTGTGTGTGGAGAGTCTTCAGGGAGACTAGCTGCTTTGTCATGATGCTCTCAGATTGCACTTTTGTGGCTTACACCATGTTTTTCCTTTCTCTTTTCAATTGCAGCTTCTGCTTTTTTGACCACTTTTGGTTGCCTATGCTCTGTGTGCGTGTGTGCGTGCATGTGTGTGTGTGCGTGTGTGTGCTCAGCTAAATTCTTGATGAAAACATGCTAAAAGGCATTTAAATTAAGTTTTGACACCATTTTTGCTGTAAAATCTGTAGAATTATATAAACCATTAAAGTGTTTAACAGCAGTTTTCTGCTAAAGGTCGAGCGATATGTTTTTTCAGGGCCGATACTGATTATTACTGTACCCATTTTATTATTGATTAAGCCCACTGGTCATTTTGGGAGGAAAATGTGTATTAGCCTCTGACTTAGCGTTGTGTTGTCCTGTGTATAAAAATGTGAAAGTGTTGGGTGGAATTTGACAGCTGTTTGCCTAATTAGGTTAAAACAGAGAATAGCTCACTTTTATTTCCCCTTTTTGTGTTGCAGATAAGATCGAGGAAGCAAAGAAGGAGCTGAAGGAGCAAGAGATTAACAGTAACACTCCCCTTTTACTTTTAAAAATGTGTTTTAAATGTCAATCTACTTTTGCACAAGCGTGCGGGCCTCCTATAGCTGCTGGAGGTGAAAATCACGAGTGACACGATATTACATCTACACAGTGGACAACGATACAACGTCCGCCGATATCACAGAGTCCGCCACGAAAAGATTTCAATTAGATTTAATTCAATTAGATAATATCATATTCAACACGCAGCTGGTAGTGTAGCGGTTTGGGGCGTGATCTGAAGGTCATCGGTCCAAGCCCTGCCCACTGCTCCTTGATGGATGGGTCAAATGCAGAGGTCTTGTTTTCGTTGTGGTGCAGTGTTCGGTTCGGTGTGATGTGCTGTGTTCACGGTGACAAATAATCACTCACTCACTCCTAAGCTCAACCAGACATTTAAATGGAAGTAAAATTTTAACGTAATAAAAATAGATTTTCTGTTCAATGTAAAGTGGCGTTACAATATCGTATGATGTCTTCAGTTTCGCTCGATGCTATGTTCTCGTTGTATCTTTACACTATTAGGCTGCACAGGTGATGCTGTGGGGTCATAGGTCAGGATTATTTCAATATTTTCTGTCCCAATTTACCAAAATGACTAGAATCATACCTGCTCAGGATGTGTAAATTAAGGAGCAGGAATGGCCAAGCGAGACCCCTCAGCCATGAACACGCAGGTCTTCCTCCAATTAGTCTGCCACGACTGACACACTTTCACAACGCATTTCTTCAGCGAGACAGTTTTCAAACATGCCTGCCCTCGTGTGTGTGTGAGAGAGAGAGAGAACCCTCCACTCATTATAACATTCTTATGAAAAGCCTAGCGGTGGGCGCTCATTAAGCTAACAGCAGTGTGTCTACCAGGACTGGGCAATATATCGAGTCTCAAAATACCAACGATATTTTTTAATGCATGTGTTAAAAAAAACCCTTTTGTAATATATTATTTGAACTGGGACATGGGGCCTGGTGACACAGTCTCTTGTAACTAAAAACCCTAACATATATATCATATCATCCGCATATATATGTATATTTATTATTATTTTAATTATTATTTTAAACTGAAATATTTTTAGATATTTTTAAGTCCAGACACACCATTCAAACATTAAGGTTTAAAGCCTTTCCTGTTATAATTTTCATATTTTGTTTATACCCATCATAAACATTTTTTCTGTGGTATTACATCCAGATAATTTCACGTAAGAAGTGAACTTCTAGGGTTGACAGTTGGGAGCAAAACAGTTAGTTATATTAGTCAATATTTTCTATTATGTTTGAAGAGTTTGGTTCCAAAATGCTATAAATCCACTATTGTCGAATAGAGGAAAAAAAAAAGAGTTTTCTTTACCAAAAAAAGTGGTTGCACGAAGACCGCGATTTTCTGTTTCAAATGACAATATTTGCCATTTGTAATAACATAAAAGATTCAAATCCTCAAGGTGTGAGGCTGGTTTGTGGCTAAACGGCAGTAAGATGTGATGTAATGTGCTGCTGAGGGTCAGGTCGTTCTTCTCACTTTACTTTTTATTCTTACCCCGTGCCGCACGTCATCGTGTTACCTCATCGGGCCGAGCGGACGCTTTTAGAACGCTGCCGTGTGGAGAGCGTTAAGCCTGTCCAGGTCCTGCTCTGTTGGCCGGGTGGAAAAGGGTTTACTGTGTCTCCCATAGGGAGGTGAGCTGGGTGATTTATAAACCCCGGCTCAAAATACACCGGCTAGTGATGTCACTGAACCTGTCAGTCGCCTCCGTAACGCTCCAGGGTGTGGAGGAGTTAAAGGTATTCAGGAACGTCACAAAATCAATTGAAGTCTAAAGTTTGGCAAATTGACATTCCGGGTTATTTATAGACTCAACATTATTGAAATTTTTCACTGATTTAGCTGAACCTCTATTCGATAAAATCTTACCCGTGAAGATTTTTCATTATTTTTCAAATGCTGTTAATGTTTTTTTTTTTAAAGAATTTTGTAAATATTTTCTCCAGTGTGTATTTATGTAGCATCCTCTTTAAAACTCCCATATCATGTGACTCTCCTGTTCAGTCTGTGACTAAACCTTTGTGGGTTTCCTTAAATTATTTTTAAATCACAAATATTTGCACTCTTTGAGTAGAAGAAAATATTCCAGCTTTAACAGTTGAGCATATTTACAGTAAAAACCCTATCAGTAAACAAAAACTAAATAATAGTTCATTAATCGTTATTGGGGTAAAATGTAAATTAAGTACCTAGGGTCTACACTCCAGAGCAACGGAGAGAGTGGAAACGAGGTGAAGAAGCGTGTGCAAGCAGGTTGGAATGGGTGGAGAAAAGTGTCAGGTGTGATGTGTGATAAAAGGGTCTCAGCAAGAATGAAAGGAAAGGTGAACAAGACGGTAGTGAGACCAGCCATGTTGTATGGTTTGGAGACAGTGCCAATGAGGAAAAGACAGGAGGCAGAACTGGAGGTTGCAGAGCTCAAGATGTTGAGGTTCTCTTTGGGAGTGACGTGGATGGATAAGATCAGGAATGAGTTCATCAGAGGGACAGCTCATGTTAGATGTTTTGGAGATAAAGTCAGAGAGGGCGGACTGAGTTGGTTTGGACACGTCTAGAGGAGAGACAATGATTATATACTGTAGGTAGAAGGATGCTGAGGTTGGAGCCACCAGGCAGGAGGCTGAGAGGAAGACCAAAAAGGAGATTTATGGATGTAGTGAAAGAGGACATGAAGTTAGTTGGTGTGAGGGTAGAGGATGCAGAAGATAGGACTAGATGGAGACAGATGATTCGCTGTGGCGACCCCTGAAGGGAAAAGCCCAAAGAGAAAGAAGAAGAAGGGGTAAAATGTAAATTAACTGGTAACGGATTGTATTCAGGATCAGCTGACAGCCAAGTATTGGCATCAGTATCGGAATGGAAAGGGTTGGATCAGTGCATCCCTAATTGTAAAATCACTACCCAAGTGAGATGTCAGCTGGTTTAATTTCTATGAAGTGCGATTCCACACGCTGCTGTGGTCCGTAGCTCAGGAATAAAAATGTCAAACGGTATTTTAGTTGCTTTTTGTGATTTGACATGAATGGAAGTGTTGGTGTTAAATCAGCAAGTCTCATATCACTGTCACTGTCACTGATCACTGTCTCCTAAACTGAATCGAAAGAAATCACATCGTAGCAGACTTTGTGATACCGGCAGATGACAAATGGTTCGCCGAATCGATATAATATCGCATGGCAATAAAACGTGTGATTTACACACCCGGTTACAGCAATGAAGGGTTGACAACTAGATAAGGGCATCTCTAAAACCGAATAATGCCTGGATAAAGTTAATTTTGTTGACACAATGTATGAGGAAAGGTGCCTTTTTCCACATGAATAAGACGTAACATTGGTGATATGAAACTAGATTTTTGATAATAAAGCTGTGAGGAAATTTAGACAGGGTTAAAATGTTAACTGGTGAACACTCAAAATGTGTCTATTTTGTAGGTCCAAATATTTAAGCAATGTCAGTTAGTAGTAGTTATTGGATTTTTGGGAATTCCAGCCATACAGACACTGCTGACGCCCTACACACAAGCAAGTAATAAAATGTAAGCCTTAATATTGAACACAACACAGTCCAAACAGGATCACCTGGGGAGGAAAAGATGTTCGATTTATGGACACACTTTATGTAGAATTTGGCTGAATGCAACACAAAATGTTCTGTACTCATGGAAGATTGAGAATGAAATAGGACTAAAATGGAACTACTTTTTGTCGACTAAAACTATGAAGGATATAAATGACTAAAATGTGTCTAAAACCAACAAGCACTTTCATTTGAAGAGCTGCCAAAATCAACACTGCACTCAACAAATTAACAAATTGCACTCCGCTTTGCCTGCATTTTAGTATATGAGAATATTATTATCTAATGAGGTAAAAATTTGCTAGATTAATAACACATTACACAAAGAAGACTCTGCGAGAAGAAAGGAGTCTGTCTGAATCCTGCTTACACGCTGCATTTCTCGGGGAATTCCTTAAAACGCCCAGGAAGTGGTGAGCAAGCAGAACTAACCAGAGCCACTTCTCTTCCACGTCTCGCTGCCAGTCTAAACAGACGAGGGAAACCCCACTCAGGGAGGAGGCAAATTCGGCTGTTTTAGGGCTGGGTAAAGCCACTTGTGTAAGCCTTTGGCATGGGACACACAAAGGGCCCTCTGTACATCACCAAGCCGGAAACCAAGCATGGAAAATCTCTTAAATTGTGCCTGTTTGTATGTAATTGTGAGTGTTAGAGCTTATTCATTTCTCTGCCATATGAAGTGTGAGCCACTCGGTGCCAGACGTTGACCTCAGTGCCAGGCATTGCCCCGGGGCCCTCGGATTTAATACAGTAAAGGATTTACTTAACTAGCTAATAGCAGGCTTATTTTCCCCTTCTCACCTCAACTTGTCCTCACATACACAGACACACACACACACACAATTACTTCCCGATTCTCTCCCTAAACCCAAACCCTGAGCTCAGTAATCAACATGAAACTCTTCTGCTCTTTAAGTTTCCTTACATTCCATTTAATACACAACGAGATCTCAGCAACAACCGAAGGGAGACGCCAGTTTTTAAATCCCTCACAGACAGCAGATGTAGAGACTGGAGGAAAAGTATTCCCGTATGTGCTGAAAGTGAAGACATTTCGTTTAGAAGAGGAAGGAAGTAGTAAAGTCTGCTTTTGAGATGGACGGATGGAAAGACAGATGGTAGATGGATGGGCAGATGAATAGAAAGATGGGTAGATGGATCGCAAAATGGTAGTAGATAAATGGATTGTTGGTTGGATGGATGGACAGATGAATGACTAGGATGGATGGCTGGGTGGATAGGTGGACGGGATAGATGGAAGGATGGAAAGACAGAACTATAGATGGATGGATGGATGGATGGATAGGGCACAGTTAGAGTGATCAGAAGGTCGCCAGTTCGAATCCCGGACCGGGAAAGGTACCACTGAGGTACTCATGTACAAGGTACCATCCTTAAGCAGTGCTCCCCAGGCACATGGATTAGGTCAAATGCAGAGGTCACATTTGGCTGTGGTACACTGTGCTGTGCTGTGTTCACAATGACAAATAATCACTCACTTTCACTTTACATAATGGAATAGAGGGAATGAAAGATAAAGGAAGACAGGGAGAGAGATTTTCAGGATAATGATGCGTGGGTCTGAGTTGCTTCAGAGCTCCAGCAGCAGAGCAAAAACTCGCAGAGCCAAAAACAGCGTCTCGACACAACACATCAGCTGCTGGAAACACGATGCAGAGTCATAAACCTGCTTTAGGGATGCGGATAAATGTTACATCAAAAAACAGGGTGATGTTCCCAGCTTTACATCAAACAGCATTACACAGGTGTTTTTAACACTGTAAGAAAGCAGAAATTTACTCTATAGTTTAAATTATATATTTTTTATATAATAATATTCTGGTTTTAATTATGTGTATTTTATTTTCTGTATTACACCTGGTGTTCACTTAGCAGTACACCAATGTTCATTTTTACATTTTTTGACCAATCATTGTCGTTTCGCGCAAAACGTTGAGCCATATGTCAGCGAACTCACTTCCTTGTTATGTTTAGAAGATGCAGGAAACGTGTGATTAAAAACTCCTCACATTTACCTTCAAAAATAGTGGTTTTGTTCTCATCATTTTAATTAATTGTTAAAAAATCATCATAAAGGGGGACAAAATTGCAAAATTCTCCACAACTTTATTGCAACAAAATGCCTGAAAATACCACAACTTTCATTGCAAATTTTTAGAAAAGTTTAAAAAAAAATTCAGGTGAACGGCTTTCATTAATAATGCTTGCTTCATTTTTGTTTCTCAACAGGCAGAAATGAAAGCGCTGGCAAAAGCTCAGATGTCATCAAAGGGCTAAAGAGGAAAAAGGTTGTGGCTGAAAATCAGTTGAAGAAAATACCCAAATCTCCAGTCAAGAAGACGTCACAAACCAACAAGTCCGTTTCTCCGTCAAGCTCTTCTTCTTCCCCTAAATCCACCTCGTCCTGTTTGTTCTCCAAGAGTCCGGAGCAGAGTTCACCCCCATCCAATCAGGACTCTGAGGATGAGCAGCAGGAGATGTTGGCCGACAGGACAGTAAAGGTGGAGAACAAGGATCCGAAGATACTCGAGCCAACGTCTCTCGCCCACACAGGCAGGGCCGAGCAGGGCTGCGTTACAGAGCCTGTGCAGACCAAAAGTTGGAGGGAAAAAAACAGCAAGGAAGCCTCACTTCCCTCTCACAATCACACGGCTGCGTCCCTCGATGTCCTCCTCAAAGCCATGGAGCCAGACTTCAACACCCTGACAGAAAAGAAGAACTGCAATACAATTGGACAAGTTGGAAAATCTGTGTCTATTCCCAGTGGTCATACAGAGGTTTCCATGAATATGCCGCAAGTTCGTTTTTGTCCACAGTCCAAGCCAGCGATGATGCAGCCGTGTAATGCAGCCAAGCAGTTCGGCAATCCGCCAACGATGGTTCTTTCTCCTCTACAGCAGTCCTCGCAGCAGCACTCTTCTTTGCCCACTAATTGCCACCACGACAAGCCGGGCCTCCAAAAAAGCTACAGTGCGGGGCCGTCTCTTTCCCTAACCCATGCACCAGTCCCCTCTGCGTCCAGTGGTTTGCCCGAAAGCCAGCCCCCTGTTGTGCAGACGTGCCAATCTCTCTCTGCCAGCGTCCCCAACTCCATCCAAGTCCCCGTGACGCCAGGCTTCACCCCCGTACAGGTGGCAACCGTTGTCAACTTTGGCATGAATCAAGTGTGCGACATCTCGGCAAAAGAGCAGAAACCAAAAAAGCAGGGGAAGTATGTTTGCGAGTACTGCAACAGAGCATGTGCTAAACCAAGCGTACTGTTAAAGCACATACGCTCCCACACTGGAGAGAGACCCTACCCTTGTGTTACATGTGGCTTCTCGTTTAAGACGAAGAGTAACCTGTACAAGCACAAAAAGTCTCATGCCCATGCCATTAAACTTGGGCTCGTTTCGAAAGACTCTGGAAGCACCTCTCTCTCACAAGAGTCCGATAAAGGACTCAGTGCACATTCAGATGTTGACGAAAGCGCTGAAAGCGATGAGGATGTCAGCGCCACCGACCTGGATGCCGAGTCTTCGCAGAGCAGTCTGACTGCTTTGTCTGAGAGCAGTCTGCAGAGTTCGGGCACGATGCCTGGATGCCAAGGTGATGCCGAGCAATCAGTAGTGTTTGAAAATCCCAAACTTCCGGGCAGTCAGAAAGGTTGTGAGCCCAAAGTAACTGCCGCTCTCCCTAAAGTAGTTGTCTACCCTGTCAATGTTTCACCTTTGCGGGCAGACAGTCCAAGAGTTACCGATTCCACACCAGAGCAAGCAACAGCTCAGAGGCATAGGGACTGCCAGATACCAATCCTTAAGCCAAACCTAACTGTCCTGTCTTCACTGATTGAGGTGGACAGTCCCTTACAGGACTCCATAAGTGAAGATGAGGATCAGCACTGTAAATCCCCTTCTGGGAGTGGACATGCACAGCTTCAGAGACAACAAGCGACCGACTACTCCCAACAGCCCCAGGGCAAATGTTTGCTTAGCCCCAGAAGCCTTGGAAGCACCGATTCTGGTTATTTTTCACGATCCGAAAGTGCAGATCAAGCTATGAGCCCTCCAAGCCCCTTTGTCAAGATTACTCCACCAACAGAATGCGACATTATGAAAATTCCCCAAGCCCTACCCTCTCATGCAATGAGTACCATAATGCATGTAGCACCTGTTGAAAAGCCCCCTGTTGTGCCAGGACAGATGCGCCCCCCCTTGGAGGCTAAAGCTCTTTCTCTTGAAGAGCGTATCACAAAACTCATATCAGAGAATGAGGCTGTTGTTGATCCCAAACAAATTGATAGCGTCAAACCACGACGAACTTCGCTTTCCAGGAGAGGTAGCATAGATTCCCCCAAATCTTACATATTCAAAGATTCTTTTCAGTTTGATTTAAAGCCAGTTGTAAGAAGGTCCAGTTCTAATTCCGACATACCAAAGTCTCCCTTCACACCCACAGATAAATCCAAACCAATATTCCTTCTCTCTGTACCTTCACAATATCCAACTATGGACTATTTACCAATTACAAGAAGTAATTCAGTGCCCACAACACCAGGTCAGTCAGCTGTTCTTCCCAATGCTACCCCCCAGCCCCACCCTCTAAGAACTTGCCATTCATTTGATGAAAAGATTAGTCCACTCAATGATGAGGTGTTCTCGTCTGCCCCTCCAACCCCAAATCCAGCTGTACATCGAACCTTAGTCAGGCAAATAGCAGTTGATGATTTATTTACAAATGATGGCCATGTCCTTCTTTCTGTTCATTCCATGGATGAGGGTCATCATCGGCCAAGTATGCCTCATGAGATCCGAAGTAAGTCGTTTGAACATGCCCCCGAAAGAGCCCGAAAGCCTCAACCAAGCAAAGGGATGACATATGAATGTGAGACTTGCCGTAATCGGTACAGGAAATTGGAAAACTTTGAAAATCACAAAAAGTTTTTTTGTTCTGAACTACACGGCCCAAAGAATAAAACCATGACAGTCAGAGATGCTGAACCGGATGTTTTTGTGCGTGGAAACCAGCAAACATTTTTTAACAGAACTACGGTTATTCCAGGCAGTGTTGAGCAGCAGGGAATGATTAGAAAAAGAAGAAAAATGAAAAGTGTTGGAGATGATGAAGACCAGTCTCCAACTGAAATCACCCCACCATGTTCAAGAAGCTTTGACTCCTGTCAGATAACGGGTGGTTTTGCAGGAAATCCATATACCCAGAACATTCACACCTCTAGCAACCCCCCGCTTGTAGGTCAAATTCATCTTGTTGCAAGAGGCAGTGAAGAATCAAGGCTGTCACCAATACGAGAGACCCAGACCAACGTGTCCAAAGAAAGGGTCGAATTGCAGAGACAAGGAAGTGGCACATCAGTAATTCGACACACTAACTCTCTTAGTCGGCCAAACTCTTTTGAAACAACAGACTCAATTGACCGATCATCTCCAGGCGATTCTTTGGAAAAGGATGCTAAGAGTTTAGCAAAAAGCCATGCTGAATGCCCTCCCAGTAGCTCTTTGCAGAGTTACCATGAGAAAATGTCAATACCCAAATGCGTCAACCAAGAAATAAGTCATGAGAGGCAAACTTCATCAGTTGCTAGTGACTGCTGTGCACCTGTTCAGTCAAGACTCGTACGCCAAAGCAACATTCAAGTCCCTGAGATCCTTGTGACAGAGGAACCAGACCGAGAGCATGACGTGCAAGTGAGTGAAACAGCAGAGAAGCCTCCAGAAACGTTCAGCTGGCCTCAGAGGAGTGAGAGCTTATCCAAACTTCCAACTGAAAAACTTCCACCAAAGAAAAAACGCATAAGACTGGCTCAAATGGAACACTCCTCGGGTGAGTCCAGCTTTGAGTCAAGTCTGTCTCGTAGCCTCAGCCGAGACAGTAGCTTATCACGGTGCTCAAGCATTTCAGCTTCATTTGAAAGAGATGAACCTCCAAGATCTGAAAGTCCATCTAGGGTGGAAGGTATTAAAAAGCCACCCGAGGTTCAAACACTCCCAGTAGCAACCAACACTCTAGGAATTCCAGGAGTGATGAGACGGGCTGCTTCAGAGCAAATAAATTGCACTCAACCATCCATTGAGATTTCTTGTGACTACCGTAGCAAATCTTTTGACTGCAGCAACATGTCACCTGGCAGGTCTTTGTCACCAATGGAAACTGCATTGCCAAAAACAACACAGGGTGCTCCCACTGCCCAGGTGCCCCTTATTGAAAGAAGAAGAGGACCTCTTGTTCGTCAGATGTCTCTAAAGATCAAGCCGGAAACACAAGTGGCAGGGAAGCAAACTGTATCCCTCCAAAAAGGCCCCACTACTAACATTTTCTCAGTGTCTCAGAACAGACCCCCGAATGTGACTAAGCCAACACTTGCTCAGCCTTTTGTGCTGCATCCAGTGGAAACACCTTTGCAGAAAAATGAGCAACTGGTTCAAAGCATCAATCTTGGTAGCCAAATCCAGCAACCACAGGTTCATGGTCTTCCTCATCCGTGGCACCAGACTTCAAGGGTTGTGAAATGTCAGAACTTGCAACCTGTGGTCCACGTTGTGCCTGGTCAAGCTGAGAAGTTGTCTGATGTACAAAATAAAAAGAACTTTGTTCCTAAGTACCAACTGCAGTGTCCTATGCTAAAAACAGCACAGACTTACTCTTTTACCAGTGTTCAAGGTGCACAAATTGCTTTGCCCGTTATTACAATTCCAACCACAAATGAGGTCAAAGTGTCAAACCCAAATGATGGAATTCAAAATATCTACATAGCACAACCGAACCAGAAATCTGCTCCTAAAGCATCAGTCGTTTTGCCTGTTGCTCCTGAAGTTAGCACTGGTTCCCAAATATCAATAGTAGCTAGTACTGTTCCACAGATACTTATTACACATGAACATACACTGCCACCCTCTACAGTGACTTCTCACATTAACTTTTCAGCGATGCCTGCAGTGAACACTGACCCAAAAAGTAGACCAGATGGCCAAAATGGCAGGCCACCTGGGACGGTTGGCATCCAAATGAAGAAGAATATAACCATTAGCCAACTGAACCATACCGGCGAGAGCCGAAGTACTCCATCTCTTGGTTCTTTACAGTGCATTCAGAAACTGGCGTCAGCAAGCCTTTGCCCCCAACAAGAGCCGACTTCTTCAAGTAAACGAATGCTCTCCCCTGCCAACAGCCTTGACATCGCAATGGAGAAAACACAAAAACGGGCCAAAGACGACCATGGTGTTGCCTGCCTGACTGACGGTCGATCGCTCAACTACCTGAACTCAAAGATGTCAGAGTTGACCAGGCAACGGAAGCTAATGCTCGTTCGGCAGTTCTGCACCACCGAACCAGTAGACAGCCCAATCGAAACGGATGCTCCTGAGCAATTACCAGAAAGTCCAGAAACTGACAAAAGCAATCAGTCATCAGTTTCCCAAACGACAATGCCTGAATCCACTGAACAGGAAATGGAGAGTAGATCGCCTACCACAACATCACAATCTGTGACTGATTCCGCGATGCCATCCCCTCCAGGACCACGTAACAACAACAATGCAGGAAATGGAAATGGCACGCTTAAGACACACGACAAGCCTGGGGAGCAGCAGTGGCCTCCAGCTAAGTCTCCGGTGAGGCCTCCAACCTTTCACGGACAACTCAAGTTGGTTTCCTCTGCTTCTGTTGTCAACACACGAGACAGTCATCGCCTGTCTTTTCCGAGTTTGAAAACGGCTACGACTTTTACATGGTGCTTTCTCATGAAAAGGAAGCCCCTCCACGTTCAGCAAACAGACCAGAGAATCTCAGCCTACTCCACCTGGGCAGTGAAGGCCAACAACCCCAATCCGCTGGGCCTTCCCACCAAAGTGGTCATGTCTCTTTTCAACTCTAAACAGATGTCTAAAAAAATACTTTATACCCAAGCTATAACAACAAGCTTGAAATCGGACATCTTGACATACTCAGGCAAACTGAAGGACATCTTGCCAAAGGTAAAAGATAACATCTGTTTGTTGCTATAATAGTATAGTTCTTTTTCAATTTTACAAAATTCACTAATTAATTTGCTGTTAATTATTTGGGTTTTGTTTAGGTCTTGACCCAACAAAAGTCCCTGTCAGTTGAGAACGGCAGCAAAGCCAAACCAGAGAGCCAGTCAAGCCACGAGTCAGACTCCTCCAAGGTCGAGCCTCGGCGGGTGAAGATCTTTGATGGAGGGTTTGTATCCGAAACTTGAACCTCTCAACTGCCTTGTCTAAAATATTGTCCAAAACATCGCTCTTTGGAAGCTTATGTGTTGGTTGGTCTTTTGTTCCACAGTTACAAATCCAACGAAGAGTATGTGTACGTAAGGGGGCGTGGAAGGGGCAAGTACATCTGCGAGGAGTGTGGAATTCGGTGCAAGAAGCCGAGTATGCTGCGTAAACACATCCGTACGCACTCCGATGTTCGTCCCTATCATTGTGCACAGTGCAATTTCTCCTTCAAAACTAAAGGTGGGTGTTTGATTTTTGTCGTTCACAAATTCAGAGTGTCACATTTAGGGCCTGTGATCACCAAGTGCCTTTTTCCCGCTGGCAGCGTCTATTTTAAATCCAAATCCTATGAGCTTCAGCGTTCAGAGCGCTAGCGCCTTCAGCTGAAAAAAATAAACCCATTGGTGGAGACTTTTTTTTTTTCTGCAGCGCTCAGAACTTCTCGTCTTCAAGACGTGAGAATCTATTTCAAACGGTGCCACTAATGCTAAGATGTGATTTCTCTCCATCTTGTGGGCTAAACTAGCGACCTCTAAGAAACACATTGAAATAGGAACGAATGTGGAAGTGCCAGATGGCGCTTTTCGTAACTTAGCTCTGGAAGTGACGTTTTGATCGCTCTCATCAGAAAAAACGTGTTTGGTGGACACGGGCCCTTATGACCTAGTTATTAATTTAAAAGGCTGATAGTGAGCCAGTAATCTGCACCTTTGAGGTAAATCTGTAAAAAAAAATAATGACATGTAACATAATGTTGAGATAACTGCATAAAATACATATAAAATCATTAAAAATTAATTCAAAACAGGGTGTATTGGACTCTTAGGTAGCTGGACTCTTTCTGTCAGTCGAACTCAGTCATATTTGAGATAACTGTGAAGAAACCCTTTAACGTACGGAAACACAAAATCACAAAACTTTGAACTTAACGGACATTATATTAATTCCTCTGTATGTGAAAGTATTTGTAAGTAATTCAGCTCACAAAAACAGAAGTGACTGTGTAAACACCCACAAATGACATTTGTTGTTATGTAAACACGTGCTGTGTTTGTGTGAGCGCTTGTGACTCCCACATGGAACTTGCACTCAGTAAAACCCTCCAGTTCAGTCAAATTTTTTATTATAGACAAAACTCATATTTTAGCTGATAAACCAGAGTTCTACCCTTGATACAGCCTTTATTGATATTTTTCAGTGTTTATTCCGGATCACATTATTGTGACGTCGCTGAGTTCCAGGCCTTTGGAGAATGTTCTCTTTAGGCACTGATGTGTTGCTTCCTGTGATAAAAATAAAGGAAAACAATTGAAATATAAATGGCCATCAGTCTTTTTAACCACAGGCCAAAACCAAACTACACATTGTGTTTTAACATTGAACATTGGGTGTTGGTTTTACAGTTCATTTTTCATACTGAGGGAAAAGATTATGTTTATATGCACTGTTTACACTAACACAAGCACATTGAATAATTATCTGTTCATCACAATGTGTTATATAAATACACTTACTATTTTTGGAAGCGTTTTCTTTCTCATAGAGACAGTCATTTGACAGCACACAAAAATCATTAACATTCATTCATGAAAAAGCAAATCACCAATTAGCTGTTCTTAATTAAAGATATTTCTCAGCATTCGTCATTCCACTGATTTGGAGCAGATCCTCTAAGTTTTTGGCTGAAATGCACCCGCCAGACTGCGACAGAGCCGTCAGCCCGCTTCACAGAGAGCTACGAAAAAGGCATCAGTGTTCTCGCTGTCAGCTCTTCCTCTGACATCCTGTCATCTTTATGAAGCAAAAATGATCAAATGTACAATCATCGCTGTATAAAACCTCCTGACACTGGCTGTCACTCCCCTCCACTCATGCTGTTTCACATGCTGCACTCCTTTTTAGTTGCGTTTTGCTTTCTGCATAATGGTTTTGGCAGTCTACATAACCTACAATACTATTTTTTTTTAAGATTTCTTACGGTCAAAGCGTTTCAATTTTTTTTTTTTTTTTTTGTTGTTGATTAAAGTTTCCCCTCGCAAGTGGAGATGCGATTTAACCAAGATTTATGTTCTATTTTTGAGATAGCTGGGTACATCTTGTTCTCGGTGCAGTTGGTAGCGTAACGGTGAAGAAGTTGGGCCATGTCATGTCTTGGATTGGGTGCGTGAGATAAACCGTGCAAGTAAACAGCTGGGAGAGTAGCACCGATTAGGGGTTTGATCACATGATTGTAGTTTTTTGCCTTATTCAAACTGTGTAAATAAAGATTCTCCAGATGCTCCAGATACACCGCCATTGTTGTTAGTGAGTTCTTGACTGTGTATGTTCCGCCACTTCCTCGATTTTGATTGGCTAGCAGGAGAGAAGTGACATTGATGAGCCCAGTGTTCTTCTAAAAGTTGAAGAGATTTCAACGTGAATTGCTCTGGGAGCTGCGGTAAAGAAAACGTCTTGGCCAACGTCTTTTTTCCACTGAAGGCGCTTAGTGCTCTGAACGCTGAAGCTATAAAAAGCATTAAAAATAGCTGCTGCCAGCGCAAAAAAGTGTTTTTTGGTGGACGCAGGCCCGTACTTTCCTACTGGTTAGTCCTTTCCTTGTGTTAATAATGTGAGCTCAATGTTAATCCAGTACCAAACATCTGACAGTTAAACAGCTTTTACACTGACTGCAATGTGTATTTACGCATTACGTGGTCGTTCAGCACAAATAATTAATTTGCGAACTGTGGAATAAGAACATCGTCTTCCGCAAGCTGTTCTTGTGGCTTTTTTTAAAGCCAGCTCTTCTCTCAAAAAAGGCCTACATGATTCATCGCCAGCCGTACTCGTCTACCCACGCTGCACTGCAGAGCGCCGTGTGGTGTCACAGCAGCCCACGTTGCTTTAGAACAACTTTATCAGTTACTCACCCAAACCGTAGAGCTCGGCTTTAGGGACGCGTCTGGTTTTATGTAAGCCACTCCTCTGCCTGTGTAACCCTCCTACCTCGACTGACCCTCTCTCTCTCTCTCTCTCTCTCTTTATCTTTGTTTCTTTCCTCCCCCATTCATGCAGGAAACCTTACGAAACACATGAAGTCCAAGGCCCACAGCAAGAAATGTATGGAGATGGGAGTAGCCATCGGCGTTGTGGAAGACCAGGACACTGAAGACTCAGGTAACGTGGAACAGCATCAAAAACGTTGGGATATTTACTGTTTTTACATCATAAGCTAGAGGTGGACAATTAATTTAAAATGAATCAAAACTGATAAATCATCGGAATCTTGCCCATGACGATTATTTCAATTCATTTAAAAATTCTCTTGATACTTTTCCCAATGTTTGTTCATGTCGTGTCCCCTTAAAAACAAACTAGTGTGTGTTGTCACGTGACTTCGCCCCATCCTGTCTTCCTTCACGTATTTTAAAATCACAAAGATATGCACTTCCATTCGAAAAAAATATCCCGCTTTAACAGCTGAGCAGTCCCTCCAGGATTTTGCGGCCTTTTTTGAGATTGTTGCAGCCTAAAATGGCTGATTTTGCAGCACTATTTCTACAAAAAGTGCGATGACAGTTGTGGTGCTTTTAGGCATTTTGTTGCAATAAAGTTGCAGGAGCAAGTCAAAAGCAAAAATGTGCAATTTTGTTGGTCTTTATAATGATTTTTTAACAATTAATTTTAACAAAGGTAACAAAACAACTATTATTTTTGATCACCATTAATGATTTAGTTATTTTTGATTAATGGTTAATAAAAATAATAGTGGTTTTGTTCCCTTCATTTTAATTATTTAATTAGTTATTTTTGAAGGTGAATGTGAGGCGTTTTTATCACACGTTTCCTGCTTGTTCATAATGTGAGTTTGCTGACGTATGGCTCAGCGTTTTGCGGGAAATGACAATGATTAGTTGTGTTGAAAAGTTGTGGTAATTGGTCAAAATTGCACATTAGTAATGATTTTGCGGGGATTGGCTGAATTTGCCTTAATAGTTGCGATTGCAACATTGCGAAATCCTGGAGGGTCTGGAGAGAGGGCTCTACTTGACTTGATTTCTTTGTTTATTAAAGAAATCAACACTGTAATCAGCGGGCCATGTTTACGGCGGTGTTGGGAGGCTTCTAACAGCAGGATCGCCGCGTCCATTAATAGATTTACTAATAATAACAGCCGTTACATGACAATCGTCCCGGACTGCGTTCAGCAGCATCAGCAGCTCGGATCAATGGCGGTGCTATGGTGTAATTAAAGATTCTAAAAGCAGCCTCTTGCCTTGTTAACTCGAAGCGCATGTGGGCGGATTGAGCGTCCTTTACCGAGGGGAAATTGCAGCGTCTAATTTTAGAGACTGAAAAAAAAAAACAGAATGTGAAAAACTGTAAAGCTTTCTCTAGTCCTAGTCGCTCACAGCGTATTAGTTTCTCTGTCTCTCTTCCTCTCTCTTCGGGTTTCGCACAAATTTTCAAACCCACTGCCTCCCACCCTCGAAGGTCCGAGCTGTTAAAACGCCCCCACGTCATGCGATTGTTCTCTTATGGTCCACTGCTCGATACGTTTGTTTTCGTATTAAAAAGCGGTACTTTTTGAAAAACGCTCATTTACATTTAAGGCATTTAGGGAAATATTTATAAAGAATTTCGATATGACACATCAGCTAGAGGTGTTGAAATTAATCGCATAATCGATGCATTGTTAGCTTGCAGAATCATCTATGTATGCAATTAATGCATAGATAATTCTGCGTGTATGCAATGGCAGACCATGATGGGTTATAATAATGGAGGGTTTCAACCAGGGGTCCGCTGCCCCTTAGTGGTCTGCGGCGGAATTGCAGGTGGTCTGAAATCATTTTTCAAAGCGTTTTTTAAAAAATTCAAGTTAAAAAGTCAAGTTAAAACGATTAGCCTGGACACAACCACTATGGCTGCCCAATCTGCCTGCAATGTGAAGTAATGCAGACCAACTTGGCATGCATCATGATTTATGGAGATATCACATCGAATCTAATCGTGGTCCTAATAATCGTAATCATAATCGAATCGTGAGACCGGCGAAGCTTCACACCTCAAACATCAACCATATGTGGTCATTTGTAAACAGATTTGAGCCTCATTTCAAGAGCAATTTGTTCTTAAATCACATTTATGCAGCTTTCATCAAGATTCACCAGTTTTCTTATTTGAGATTTATTCATAAAAAAAGAATAGAATTTGTGCAAAACTTTAACTTATAGTTTTTTCTTCAAATCTACAGTTTTATAATATGCAGTATATTTAAATTGTTCATTATTATTTTAATAGTTTTTCAAAACATGCTTCTACTTTTTGAAAACAAAAAAGTATATTTTTAAGGAGACACTACATCAACTCTAGAGAAAGTTTAATCATATTTTTTAACATTTAAGCATCGTCATGGGCAAGATTACATTGATTAAAGATTCTAAATGCCGGTTTTGATTAATTTTCGATTAGCTGCCTAGCCCTATTAGAAATACCTTCTAGTTGAAAATACCTGTGCTTGCACAGAGAGAAGAAAACATTAATAATAATAATATATATTAGGGCTGCAACTAACAATTATTTTGTTAATCAATTAATCTGCCGATTATTTTTCATTTCTAGCATTTTTTAAATAAACCAAACTGTCTGTTTCTATTTCCCCTTATTTATTTTTTACTCTTTAACATTATAAAATGAAAAAATATTTTCTGATTAATTGAAAATGAAGAAATATTGAAGTTTTGTCCATTTCTATCCAATTTGGACTCATTTTGGCCTATAACTCATTTTTGGCTCATTTCTGGGAGAGAACTACATTTTTGTGCAAGACAGCGTTCCAAATGAGAGTCGCGTCACAATAACGTGGTGGACACGCGTCGGAATAATCACTGAAAACATCAAGTAAATGTCTGTATTGTGAGTAGAACGCTGGTTGTTGTTATTGATCAGCTATAAGTGAGTTTTGTCTGTAATAAATGTGAAGATTTGACTGAACTGGACGCTTTAGTGAATGACCTCCTGAGAGAGTCGTGTTCTAACAAACAGCACGTGTTTACATCGCGAAAAATCTCATTCATGTGTTTCTACAGTTACTTCAGTTTTTCATTCATTCACATTCTAGAGCTGATAAATCTGTTTTCATAATTTCTAACAATGACATTCAAGCTCTATCTAGTTACCAGTCTATCTTTAATAACCGTGTCCCTAAATCACTCCACCAGGAGGCGACCGGGGACGAGCGAGCAGCGCCGACCGTCAAGATTCGGATGCCGACGACTCGGACGGCCCCGACGACGAAGACAATGACGGCGAGGAGGAGGACGAGGAGGACAGCCAGGCGGAGTCGGGGCTCTCCGCCACGCCCTCTGTCTCGGCCAGCCCCCAGCACCTTCCCTGCAGCCAGGCGGTCGACCCGGTGCCCAGCACCCTGCTAGCACAGATGTCTATTAGCCCCAACGTCCCACCCCCTCAAACTGCCACCACCAACACCACCACTGAGTCCCAGACGTCGGACAGCGAGTCGGTTGCCATGACCAGCCCCGTCTTATTGGTCAGGCAGATGTCCATCTCCGCCTCCTGCTCCAGCCCTGGCCCTAGCTTCAGCCCCTCTTCCTTCGCCTCTTACCCCATCCCCGACCCCGCCCTTGAACCCCACACCTCTGACACCGAGTCGGTACACATGATGAGTCCAGTGTCACCCTGCAGGCAAATGTCCATCGACTACCCCGACATCGACGTGCCCCCCAGTCCCCCTGTGCTGGGCAAGAGCTCCAAACCTGGCCAGGTGAGACCTGTGTTGCTGTCTTTACTACCTTCCTTAAGTGTCTTCTTTACCACAATTTATAGCGAAATACATTTCTTAAACTTCATCCTAGTAATGTCTGCGTAACTTTGCGGTCTAGGTTGGATCAGCAGCCCCTTCCTCCCAACAGCCTTCAAGCGAGTCCAACTTCAACATTGACCGCGGCACTCAGACCAGCTCCGACTCGCTTCAGGGGCCATTGCACTTTTTGGCTCCCGACCCTGGAAGCGGAGTCGCCTCCGCCCCAGCCACTGCAGCCACCCACCTCTTCAGCCACCTCCCCCTGCACTCCCAGCAGCCCACTCGCTCCCCCTACAGCATGGTCCCCGTTGGCGGCATCCAGCTGGTGCCAGCCGGCTTGGCGGCGTATTCCACCTTTGTGCCCATTCAAGCTGGTCCTGTGCAGCTCACCATCCCGGCGGTAAGCGTCATCCACCGCCAGGCTGGTAGCCCCCTCCCTGCGCCCCACCCCAACACCCCTCCTCGCCCTGAGGGCTCACCAACTCAGCCGCCGTCGCTGGTGATGCAGGAACCGGTCAGTAACGTCTTGCCCTGCTTCCCTCTGGGCCAGGTGGCGGGACTGCAGACACTCGGTGCCCCCCAGGCTTGTGGGCTGCAGCCAGTGGGCATGGAAACCCTGAGCGTGGTGGGCCTGGCCAACTCCACGCAACTGGTTCCACAGCAGAGCCTGGCGTTGAACGCAACGCTGGGCGTGCAGGTGCTGGCTGCCAGTCCGGCGCCTCAAAGTGGGGGTCAGCCTGGTGCCGCCTCCCCGGGGCACATCCCTGGCCTCCAGATCCTCAACATCGCTTTGCCTGCCCTGATACCCTCACTCAGCCCGCTGTCTGCCCTCAGTCCTCTTTCACTGGCACCGGACAAACCCTGCAGTCCCGAAGCGGGAGCAGTCTCCGTTTCAGTACCATACCAAATCGCCAGTTCTCCTCCAGCTCCTTCCCTGAACATGGTTAGTAGCCCTGTCACGTCCTGCCTGGCAGCAGCAGTGGCACCTGTACCGGTACCAGCACCAGCACCCTCAGCACAGCCACAACAGCCACCACCACCACCTGTAGCACTAGTTCCGGTTGCGATAAATCCCTCGTTGGAAGCGACTGTTTCACCAAGTGAACATGGGGACGAAAAAGTACCGAGCACGGTAGAAAAGGCTGCACCGGTACCGCAACCCAACCCTTCCTCCACTAACGAGGGCATGGCAGAAGCACGGAAAGCACCGGCAGTCGCGCCAGGAGAGGCGAGGCGTCCCGTTGCCAGGCAACCGATAACCGACGACTACAATGAAGCCTCCAGCGATGATGAAGACAGACTCGTCATCGCCACCTGAGATACGGAAGCTCAATACGCTCTTTCAATTGTTCTCTCTATTTCTCTGTCTTTCTCTTTTGTAAAACTTTGTCACTTTGTAAAACTGAATAACACTTACGGGGCAGCGCTAGACGGCCAGTCGCCCCAGTCACACAAAAGCACATTTTTCTGACATTCATAATTGTATGTGCAATCATAAATTGATGATGATGATAATAATGACCAATTATTTTATTTTTTACTTTTTTGTCAGCTTCCTTTATTATGTTTATTTTTGTTTTTTGTACATGTTGTATAGACAATTGTGCCTTTTTTGGAGTTTCTTGTTTAGGAACATGTAAATATGATCTTATAAATCTAGGAGTTGCCTGTGTTTCGTTAGACTAGGTCAAGCGGAAGTTAAGAACTGAACGGAGAAAATGACTTTTATTTTGAAATGGTTTATGTCGATCGTAAAAATTTACGTAACATGAATAAATAAAATAAATGTTGTACTGATATATGAACATTTCTATGGCTTTTGGGGAAGTGTTTCTGTGTACAGATGTTGTGTTTAACTATTTATTATATTCCATCTAGTGCCCAGTTGATCTCCATAAGTCCATAGCTATGTGCAAATTGGTGACTTTATGTTGATGTATCTTCTCAATCAAGTGTATCAGTAAAACTTTGTTTACAAGTGTTACCTGTTGCTCGTATGGTCTCTTGTCTCTTGCTCCATTGATTGTCCAGTCGGTTTCTCTGTGATCTTAAAATGCACGAAAACGAATTAGTTTCTACAATTAATTTCTTACGCTGGCATCACGCTATACAATATGAGAGCTGGTTTTGGACTCACAATACTTACATTTTAGTGTGTGAAGATATGGCAGAATCAAGTACCATTACAGTGGTAAAAAGTGTATATCACGATATCTTACTTATTGGCCGATGCCAAAACCTGCCGACAGATAAATGAGGAAGGCAGAGTGTGACCACAGGCAGAGTTGAGCATGTAAAGATATTTTGTTTGCCAAAGTTCCACTGCACGCTCAGAATTTTGGCACAAAAATAACAGCATTGTTCTGACATTCGTAACACAGCACCAAGTCAAGCGAGCATGAAAGCAGAGTGGAGCGAGGGCAGCACATTTCCAGCATAGTGCACATTTTAAGGAAAAGTCACTTTCCGCCCTATGTAGTGTACCAAGTCAAATAGGGCGCATGTGACACTACGTGTGCACTACCTAGTGCAGAGAGAGCCGTTAAGCTATAACCCCAGCTATTTTCTGAGATGCATACTACCACATAGAAAAGTATGATGTGCGCCTTACCTACCATACTTTAAGTGCAGTAGTACCCGACTCGGGACACAGCCCATGTGTGAGCTCACATTCACTAACTGAGACAAACACTCAATTTAGTTAGAACGTGTAAAGACGAGAGATTTTGTTGGCGCATGTTCCACTGCGTGCTCAGAATTTTAGCACAAAATGACGCTATACATTTTAAGACAGAAGGCGGGGGCCGTATAAAACCCCACCTGGACACTGGACATGCCCGGCACAAGCGCTACCTTTCCCACATACAATAAACACGTTATCAAATTTCGTCTGGAAATTTTGGAAGCATCGATCCGACACTGATGACTTAAAAAAAGCAATTATCGTCCGATTCCGATATTATCGTGCATCCCTATTATATAAATATCTATCTATCTATCTATCTATCTATCTATCTATCTATATATATATCTATCTATCT
>JAVGVS010000226.1:322500-411994 GCA_032718565.1 Distichodus sexfasciatus | reverse complement strand
ACATTACAGACTAACACACGGTATGCTAATAATAATAATAATAATAATAATAATAATAATAATAATAATAATAATAATAATAATGCTTTTTTTCTGTACAGTGTAATTACTTTGTGTTGTGTTGTGTTGTGTAGACTCCTGTACTCAGTAGCTGGTAGTCGAGCTCCCCCTGCTGGTGATACTGTGTGTGTGTTAAGCTCCACCTGTCCGCCTTGTGGTTATCTCGCGCTGCGCGTCGCGTGTCGGTGTGTTTAACGAACGGCCTCGTGCGCGACTTGGCGCGTGACGGAGGCGCGTGTATAAAGGCGCGCGGCGGCGGAGCGGCTTCACAGCGCATTTCAGCTGCAGCTGCCGCTCGAAACCGCAGCGCGACCTGGGACCGACTTTCTCAACTCACATTCTGGACTAACATTAGGGTCTCACACTTTTACATTATTTTAATAATCAAAATGGAATTACGGATTATTTTCCCCGTGTTGTCCATGCTCTCTTCTGGCATTTTCCACACAGGTATGTGCGTTTTTACCATCACTTGGGACGTTTTTGCAAATGCGTTCTCTCTGATATTTGCGGGGGAAAGGGGCTATAAAATATTGTAAGTTATATTTGCTTTCATTCATAAATAATCATTTAGAGCATGTATATAAATTGTTAAACATAATTATTGAGTCACTAACTGGTCGTTTTAGTTTTACTTGCGTTTACAACTTTCTCTCGTTCTCTGTTAAGACGCATGCTTAAACAGATATATATAAAGATAAAGTTATTACACAAACTTTTTGTGCTCTATAAATAACAGTTATGAAATACAATTTTAGGTTGGTATCAGACCCCTTTTCCACCTCAAATAACCTGATTTACAGGTTTTTATGGAATGGGAATCAAGAAAATGAGCATAAATTTAAACATTTGTACATTTTTGAGCGTGAAGTTTAAAGAGTGCCGGATGTTTTAGTGATTTACAATGCTGTGCAAAGTCTAATTTCTTCCCACTTTGCTTGCAAAGAGCCAGACCTTCTTGTTTTTAGTGCAGTGGTAGTGCTTGAGGTAGATTATTTACATATATATTTGCACATTGTAATAAATCACTTTCCCTGCGGTCTCATTTTCCTAGTATTACATAAAGACTTTTGCAGACTTGTGTAAGTGCATGTTGTAACTGACCTTCTGTGTTTTCTCGCTGTAGTCGTACCTGCGTCTCTGGGCGAGAACGGGAGCGACTCGGTGAGCATCCGACACTCCAGGACCAAGCGCTGCTCCTGTTCAACTTTCCTGGATAAAGAGTGTGTGTACTTCTGTCACCTGGACATCATCTGGGTTAACACACCTGAGTAAGTACATAAACACACCTCTCAGCCTTCACTAAAAACACTTTTATTGTTGCGTTCCATTCTGAGGGCGGCATTGCTCTCTGTAAGAAAGTCCTAGTTTGATGTTCAACTTAGAACTTTACATTCCACATGAATCATAAATCAGAAAAAAACATAAGAAAAACATTCCGATATTCCCTGACATTGTAAAGACGCTTTACATTTCTGAGACAATTTTGGAGATTAATTGCACATTCATTTTTTAAAACTTAATCTCAAAAGAACCATATGGCAACCTCAAAGTTCCTCCTAACACTGAGCATCCCGAACCTGAATAGAGCATCACACTTAGGATGTGTGCTGTTAGAGGAACTAGTCCTGACTCTTAACTGGTCCCGAGTTGTGATTTCTCATCATTATTAAAATCCAGCTTAATCTCCATCATATACATCACGTTATCATGCAACTCTACTGCGGCATACTGAATGTCTATTAAAAAACACAAGTCTGATATCAGGATTGAAACCCGGAAGTTCAAGATCCTTGCCAGGTTTTCCTCCTGTGACCCCTGTGGCTGGGTATTTCATAATTTTAGCATCTATTTTAACATTTTACATTAAAAGGCAGAAAAATAATGATAAACATACACAAATGAATGAATCGAACAACTACTATTTCTTGTTTGGTTTAAATGAAGATTTTACCTGCTCACACCACATGACAAAAATATGCAGGTCCTGTCATCATCCCATATATATATTTGTAGGTTCCTTTAACGGAGGATGTTAGGAGAAAACCCTGGCAGAAATGTTGAAAAAGCATTACTTTTTCTGATGGTAGCACATGTTAACTTACTTTGCGAGCAACCCGAATGATTGTTTTTCTACTAATGCAATAAATTCTAGTTACATTTCATAGTGTAGCTTATGTTTTTGGCACCTTTATTCTTATTGTATTCTATATATTAGGGGTGTAATGATTCTGAGCTACAGTTCAGTTCATATCGTCCATCCATGTACTGTATGTGTATACACTGTACATATATAGGTTTTAGCTCTTATTTAACTTTTAATTCCACTCCAGGAACAGATTCCCTGAGACATGGTGTTAGGGGTCCTCCTCAGGGTGGTGGTAGTGCTGGAGGGAGGATTTGAACCTATCACTAGAAACAAATATTCGACCACCACCACCACCACCACCCTATATTAATGGACGGACGTGTGTGTGTATATGTTCTTTTCGGTTTTTGATTCACATGCACATTGGGCTTCATTTGATCTCATTTTGTTAAAGCTCCTGCAGATTGGCCCTATCTAGACAACTTCCTTTAGAATGGAACGCACTGTCTCAGCTACTGTATATAAGACGTCTATCTCAGTGTATAATACGAGGATGTTAATTTGCGTTTCGTTATGATTCAGCAGTGTATTAAGTGTGTGTGTTTGCCCCTGTCCAGACGCACGGTGTCGTACGGTTTGGGTAACGCTCCCCGAAAGAAGCGCAGTGTGAGAGGCGACGAGATCCGCCATGATGGCCGAACACCACGCTGCCGCTGTGAAGACCACCAGGACGGAGTATGTGCTGCGTTCTGTCACACACTCCTCCCGCTCAGGTAATTATGACGATGATGACGACGATGATGCTGATGATGCTGATGATTCTTCATGTGGTTTTATCAACACAGCTTTTAAACAGCTCAGAATTGATCAGAGGGATTTAAGAAGAGAATATCCAATGTTTCTGTTGTTCTATCTTTCATTCTTTCCATCATTCTATCTATATTTCTATCTCTCTTTCTATCGGTCCATCCATCTACCTGTCTTTCCACCTATCCATGTATCTTTCTATCTGTCTTTCTAGCTATCTGTCTCTTTCCTTTTTCCATCTGACTTTTTTTCTCTTTCTTTCTATCATCTGTCTTTCCTTCCATCTTTCTGTTTATCCTTCCAGCTTTCTTTCTATCTATCTATCTATCTATCTATCTATCTATCTATCTATCTATCTATCTATCTATCTATCTATCTATACTTTTTACATTTATCTTTCATCTTTCCTTTTCTCTCTTTCTTTCTGTCTATCCATCTGTCCTTCATTCTATCTATCTTTGCCTTCCATGTTTCTTTTCTCCATCCCTCTCTCTATTTGTCTACCTGCTTTGTTTTACCTTGTTGGTTTGAGTTGTGCAGCAACAGGTGAACAGGATGCGTTCATTATTAGTGTGTCTGGTTTAAAGGCTCCTGTTAAAATAATCCACTTTACTGTCCAAATTCATCTGTTTTCAGTCGTCTAACTTCAACTTCTACCACTTTTTTCATTAAATGAACAGAATATTCTGCACAATTTGCTAATTAAGGATTTTTTAAAAGTGCATTATATTTTACATCACGTCAGAAAACCATCAGCTAAAAATTAACTTTAAAAAATAAGACTGTTCAAAAAATTATTCTGGCACAAAGTAAATTTCTCACAAGTTGCTGATGTCTGAGTGAAAACATTTCTCGTAAATTTAGCATTTCAATTTCATAAAATATATGTACATTAATAAATCTATATCAATCAGTTTTGAATTGACAAACGGAACTAGAACGATCTGCTAAAACGTATCCACGTGAATTACACTCAGGTCTAAACGTCCTTACGTTCAGCGTTTACGCGCGAAATGTGGCATCTCCGGGAGCGAGCGCACGACCTGTGGAACTTGCAGCAGCAAGTTTCAGTTCTATTTATATAATACATTTTCATACTTGTGAGCAACTGCACGAAAGCCAATGTGCGTCAACACGGCCTGCTCCTCTCATATCTCACATCTCTGGCATGTCTTCTTTCTCTCTCTTTTTTAAAGGCATGACAAGGTGATCCCGCTCTCCTCCGCTGTCGCCGACGGCAACGACTGTGCCAAAAAGCGGTGCGGTAAACATCAGCCGGGAGCCAAGACACAGTGGATTAAAAGGTAAGAGAAACCGCTAGAGCCGTGAAAAGCGAATACTTTAGGTGGTCTTTTTTGCGTAAAATAATTGTGGGAGGTAATTATAAGCTGCTGGAATATGATGGATGCCTCGTCGTCTCAGACACAGTGGCATATTTTGGAATGTGTAATCCACCTCACGAGTAACAAGGAACAACTTATTTGCTTCAGAAGATAGCATTTACACCTACACCTGTCAGCCATAACATTATGACCACATTATGAACAATGTGATAACAATGGCACTCCTATACTGTGCAGAAAGTGAACATTTTGTTCTTGAAGTTGATAAGAAAAAAATCTGATATTCTCTGGCACTGTGAAATCAGAAATTGTTCAGGAAAACGGTCAAAATCTTGGAGATTTTTCTCAGAAATTTCTGTATGAAATATTGACTTTGTGATAGCGGAGAACTTGACTTTTTTGGTAAACGTACCACTTTAATTTCAGAAAATATCCGATGTTTTCTTGGAAATTTTCAACTCCATTGTTTCTTGCAAAATTGTCACTTTACAATGCCAGAAAACATTTTTCTCATAAATTGACAACTTTAATCTAGGAAATTTTGGCTTTTTCCAGCAAACTTTTGACTTTACAACTTTTTTTCATCAAAAATTTAGCCTCCTTCCACAGCTCATTATTAAAACATCCACAAAAAAAGAAGAAACAAATGGACCTGAAGTGAAGCGTTCCAGATGAGATTTAACTGACTAGACGTCCTAGGAACACCACATTTAGGTCCTAATTGGAAGCCTAAAAATGGGCAAGCGTAAAGATTTGAGCAACTTTGCAGTTCGATTCAATAGAAGAAAATAAAAACGTTAACGCTGGTTCAAGACAAAAGGTGTGAGAACATAGAGCCACATTGCAGTTTGTGAATATGGCGCTGGGCGGCCGAAAGCATATTCAGTATCAGATGTTGATAATCTTATGGCTGATCGGCGAACGTTTGCAGATTTGTATTTGTGAAGCTCATTTTATAATGACAGTTTACTTGGATCAAGTTTTTTTATTTATTACTTACTAATGACCCGACCCGCCCCTCTGTCTGCAGGGCCTCTACGAGAGCCGACCCCTCAGCCGTGAGGGTGACGAGGAAGATTCGTCTTCTTCTTGAGAAATGGAGACTGGGACAGACCCGTAACGCATGAAATCCACCTGAAATTCACCACGGAATGTCATGACCGCAGAGCGAACGCCTCACGCCAAAAAGAAACGTCAAGAACTTCAGCAGAGAGATGATACACGCCGAACTGCCCGGTTCCTCGCCGGTTTGGACGTTTTATAATTGGAGAGCAAATGTGGCTCGGCTGAGGAAGTTCTGGGAGCATCAGAGATGGTATCGTTTGCTACCTTACGATCTATGGAAGAAAAAAAAACATACGGACCTGAAGAGTTCTAGATGTGTTTTAACTCACTAAACGTCCTAGGAACGCTGTGGACTTTTGGCATGGACACTCCTGTAGAGTATAAGGGTGTAATGGTTCTGAAACCCGACCCCAAAAAATGTGATACGAAAGTCCACCGTTTGTGTTTTGGGAAAATAAAGAAAATGTTCATGATGGTCAGATGCAGATAAAAGTAAGGAGACATGAAGAGACCAGCACTAAATATGAAAAGTACGTCTCTAAAGCAGTCTTAAGCTGGGATTACACTAGACATGAAATGATCCAACCTCTTCAGTCCCATACTGACACTGGGTCGACAGCGAGTACTGATCCCATATCAGTGTTCCATTAAAAAGCTGACTCACAGTGTGGACTCAGATTTACTGAACATTGCTAATATTGTAAAACAAATTGCCATATATATTACAAAAATCAATAGTCTAATCCGAATTGTGGCTCATAAACCAACATAAGAAGCTAAAGGTGGCTCAAAACAAGTTATGAACTGAAATTTGGTTCTAAAGCCCTGTTAGGTGCCTCAAAAATCGAGTTGCGAACCAAATCATGGCACAAAAACCAAATCATGGATATGAAGAACCGTTACACCCCTGTCCAGAACCTGCTGTAGGGATATTTTGTGTCACGTCCACATCTTAAGGTCAGCTTAAGACATCTTAAGAGTCTCTGGGGTCATTTAATCATAAACGTGACATGAAAAAGACTGTTACAGATTGTGAGGGAAGTGGTTGGTTCTAAGCCTAACCCTAGAATTCTGGCAGGACTTGCTGTAATTTTGGGATCATTTTCCACATCACCTGCTGTATACTGATGTAGCTCTGAAACTATAATCAATGCAACTGTTTATTTATTAAAGCATTTTATGTTAAATATGATATTTATTATCAAGCCACATTGGCTCGATCACACTATTGTATTTCTGTGAAATATGGAATCATGTTGGAGCCGCACACGTGGCCTGCATTGTAGGAAATAAATAATTATTCTTATTTAAAATCGAATTGCTGTTGTCTTTGTCTTTTACCTGTTTTTTTAGCAATTCAGTTGTGCAGTCAATGTTTTACTTACACCATTTAAGTGAGTGAGTGATCATTTGTCATTGTGAACACAGCACAGCACACAGTGCACCACAACCACATGTGAGCTCTGGATTTGACCCATCCGTGAAGGAGCAGTGGCCAGCTGACCGGTGCTCATGCTCACGCTCATGAGTACCTCAGTGGTAGCTTTACTGGTCTGGAATTTGAACCAACGACCTTCCAATCACGGGGCCAACTCCAGCAGACTCTGGTGGTAGTGCTTTATTTATCTTTCAAACCCACAGCCTCTTGGCCCAGAGGTGAGCATCCTTACCAGCAGATCACCACCACCCCAGAAGAAGTGCGTGGATGGGTGGGATCGAACCGTTAACTGAACGGCTGATGGAGCAGTGGGCAGCCTTTTTGGCAGCACTCAGGGAGCAGTAGTGCTTGGAGACTGATCACAGGGTAACTATTACACTATTACCTGCTCCAACTTTTGGCCATAAAACATTTTAGAACCCGGTGATTCTAAAACAACCTGCTGATGAAGTTGGTCTGCTGTAGACACAGATAACTTTTAAAACTAGAGGTACACGTTATTATACACACACGTACAGTGGCTACTCCCTAATGTGTGGTCAGTAAGCTAACCAAAGCCGCAGGGGCAGTAAAGCAGCATTAAGATGGACGCTGACCACCATAAAAGAAGAATAAGAAGGAGACGAGAACCAGTGCCGTGTCTCGCGTCACAAAAACTGAAGTAACTGTAGAATCACATGAATGAGATTTTTCGTGATGTAAACACGTGCTGTTTGTTAGAACACGACTCTCTCAGGAGGTCATTCACTAAAGCGTCCAGTTCAGTCAAATCTTACCATTTATTACAGACAAAACTCATTCATAGCTGATCAATAACAACAACCAGCGTTCTACTCACAATACAGACATTTACTTGATATGTTCAGTGATTATTCCGACGCATGTCCACCACGTTATTGTGACGCAACTCTCATGTGGAACGCCGTCTTGCACAAAAATGTAGTTCTCTCCCAGAAATGAATCAAAAATGAGTTATAGACCAAAATGAGTCCAAATTGGATAAAAATGGACACAATTTTCAATTTTCTTCATTCATAAAAACCACATATAGAAAAATAGAAACGGACAGTTTGGTTTATTAAAAAATGCTGGAAATGAAATAGGTTTCTCCCCCTGATTATCTGATTAATAATTGATTAATTGGAAAAAAAAAATCAGCAGATGAATTGATTAACAAAATAATCGTTAGTTGCAGCCCTATTTTACACCTTAACTATTACCATAAAACCATTATCATATCCAACACACATTCATAATTTTTCTTGACAAAATTACATCCTGCATGCAGCCACAACATTTTGAACATCAGTTCATCAGTTCTACTGTAAAACTGCTTTGATATCTTTCCTAAGTTTCGACAAAACACGCAAGCCGGGAGGGAATTCAGAACCGATCTTCCGAGGCGATATCCGAGTTCCGCAATAACATAACACTGGGGTTAAACAGCGTCTGACGGCACTCTGAAGCCACCACACAAAGGCCCAGGAGTCTCAGAGGACGGGCGCTGGCGTAAAGTCATTAGATGCTGAATGGAAACCCAACACACATAATGGGCCATTACGCTGCTGCAAGGAATCTCCACGACTCGACAGGAATTTGGAAAACAATGGGCAGAGCGCTGGGAGGGGCCGAGTGCCTTCGGGTGCGCTGACATCCCCAACACTGCCATCGAACACGGACACACACACACACACACGCCAGGCTACTTTCCCCCTCGTCTAGCTTAGAATTCCCTAAAATCTAAAATTTAGTTTTTAAACACATTCACGGTTCCTAGACATTTTCCATTTCAAAATTCACATTACGGCATATCACCATATAATATACATCTTAATATTAAGTAGAGCCCAACATGTGTCTCAACAGTGCAGGGTAAGCAATAGGGATGCACTGATCCAACTTTTTCAGTTCCGATACCGATACTTGGACTTCAGGTATCGGCCGATCCCGAGTATTGATCCGATACTTGACAAAAACTGTTTTCCTAAATGAAACAATATCACAATTGATTATGGTCTGCTACTGCATCGATGCAGAATTGTTCACATCACGTCATATGATGCATCAATTATATGATTGAACACCCCAATAATGACTAGATGTAAATAATGCTATAGCTACATTTAACCCTAATCTTAAACCAAAAACAAATCTTTTACCTCTTTTAGTTCAAAACACACATAAAATAGTGTTGTAGTGCTGGAGTCTGGTCTCGAGACCAGTTTTTAAAAGTTTCTGTCTTGTCTCGGACTCGGCCGTATTTGTACTCGGTCTTGTCATGGACTCAGGATTTTATTTGGAGACCAGTCGAGACCACAACTCTGAGAATATTACTATTAAAACTCCTTGAGAGCGACGCAGGCATTTTGTGTTGTTTATTAATTAGTGTTTTAATAACTCAGAATCCCTTTAACTTACAGAAACCACACACATACCGTCAGAATCACAAGACTTTCAACTTACCGAAATTATATTCATTCCTCAGTAATTCCGTGCTCAAAAACTGAAGTAATGGCGTAAAACACATTAATTATATTATTCACGATGTAAACACACGCGTTAGTGTTTCTTCATTTTCAACTGCTAAATTTAGAAAATGTATTATTTGTTATCAATAATTTTATTCTGTATCCAGATAGATACTAAATGGATTAAGAAGTGTTTCCACCTGCACTAACCTTATTGTTCTTCACAGCACTAAACCATAGAATGTCTCTGCATAATAACAACTCTGCAGGTCAATAACACAGTGAGTTTGGTCTTGAGGAGTGTTCACTGTGGTTTGTTGAGTTTAACATGTGATGTGATCAGTGTTGATAACTGCTTCCAGTGAAGTGATTTCCTCATTATAGATACGAAAGAGAGAAATATTGAAGAAACATCTTTAATGTTGCTTAGGCTTTGCATCTTCCACTTATCTGTCATGTGTTGTAAAACGTGCTTTGCTCCAGTCTCGTTCTCGGCCCTTCAGGGTCTTGCTCTTGTCTCGGTCTTGGATTAGGTGGTCTTGTCCCCAACTCTAATAAACAAACATGAAATTTTCTATCATTTTTCCTTATGGGGACCGGTCCTCATACACCAAAATGTCCCCACAAACCATGTAAAACCCATACATGCTAGTTTTCTCTATCTTTTGGAACAGCCAGGTCCTCTCAACCCCATAAATACATGAACACACACCCACACAGCAAATTCACACACGCCACGCCACGCCAAGCCAAGCGATCGGACAATGTCTGAAAGCAGAGACGGCTTAAATTCCAGGGTCCTCTAGAGGCAGAGATCACGCAAGCATAGTCTGGGCCAGGAGCGACCCTGCGCCTATTGTTTTGAAGATGTAAGATGAGAGAAATATTTCGGCGCTTTTGAGCCGCGCTCATATCGGTTACTGCTGGTCGCCGAACACTTAATGAGGAACAGTCACGCGTGAGAGAGATGACACGCAAGTCTGTGTCTGCCCTGATGATTAAAAACCCTGACGTGCAAATAACATCAGCTGGGGTTACTGAGTTTAGAAACTGTGATAATGAACAGGTCAGACTCAAAAATCCACATGTAGATATCGTACTTTTACATTAAGAGTAAAATGGAATAACAAATTAGGAGTTGCACGTGTAAAGACAAGATATTTTGCTTGCGAAAGTTCCACTGCGCGCTCCGATTTTGGCACAAAAATAACGCCATAACTGTGACATTTGTAACACAGCGGCAAGTCAAGCGTGTACCAAGTCAAATAGGGCACGCATGCGACACTCCATGTCCACTACCTAGTGCGTAGAGAGCTGTTAAGCTACAACTCCAGTTATTTCGTGAGATGCATACTACCACATAGAAAAGTATGATGAGCACCTTACCTATCATACTATGAAGTGCAGTAGTACGTGGCAAGGGACACAGCCCATGTGTGAGCTCACATTCGCCAAGTGACGCAAAGACACAGTTTAGTTTGTTTAAAATTTAGTTTGTTCAGGAAGAGTTGAGCTCCTTAAGATAAGAGATTTTGCTGGTGATCGCTCCACTGCGTGCTCTGAATTTTAACGTCATACATTTTAAGACAGAAGGTGCTGGTCGTATAGAATCACACCTCGGACTTTGAACATGCCTGGCACAGGTGCTACCTTTACATTTACAGTATCTAGCAGATGCTCTTATCTACAGCGACTTACAACGGTACTTGGTGTCTACACCTGTTCTCTGATCTGTAAAGCTATGTTTAAAATCAACAAATGTCATTAAAGCCAAATTCCTACCTTTTCCACGTACAATAAATGCATCATAAAATATCGGCTGAAAATACCAGGCAAATCTAAGCATCGGTCCAACGCCGACCAAAAAAAGCAATTATCGTCCGATTCCGATGATTCTGATAGTACCCTACTGTAAATACAACACGACAAATGAGTTACAATCTGTATTAGCCTGTGAGTTTATGTGTAATTTGGGATTTCAATGTTGCCTATACAGCCTTTGAAAAAATGGAAATATAAACTTTGTTTAATTTTTTAATTCAGTTTTACCAAGCAATAGAAATGATAAATATACTGGCGAAAAAAGGGCCAAGGCATCAATAATGGTTATCAACGTGTTTATAATAATAAAACCACAGCCAGGTAGGAAAACATTGCGGTTTGTTCGGCTGCTGCCAGCTCACCTGGCTCAGGGTGATGACATACATTTCATACGGCCAATTATGACAATCTGCACAGGTATCATTCAACACACTGCATGCCTTCTAATCCCCTCTCAGCAGTCAATACACACACACAGAAACACACACACACACACTTGTATTACTATCTTTGTGATCTAATTCCACAGACTCCCATAATCACTAGAAAATTAATACTACAGCTACAAAAGCAAAAGCAAATCTTTTAGTTTGTCAAATAAAACATGGAAAATTTCTATAAAATATTCAAAAAATGTCCCCACAAAGCCATAAAAGATGGACATACAGAGGTTTCCCAATCTTTTGGGGGACATTACTTACTGTTTGCTGCCACAGCAGTTAGGTACTGTAAATTCTATACTTTTATAATTCACCACTTATACCTTATGCAGTGTAACATATAGGAGGTGGTGGTCTAGTGGTTTGGATGCTGGCGGACCAAGAGCTTGTGGATTGCGGGTTGGAATCCTGCCTCCACCACTACCGACAGGGCAGTCGGTGGCGTAACGGTAAGGTGTTGACCCCGTGATCAGAAGGTCGCAGGGTTGAATCCAGGGCCAAAGTTACCACTGCGGTATTCATGAGCAAGGTACCGTCCCCAAGCACTGTTCCACGGGAGCTTGTTAGCCGCCCACTGCTGCCTCACGGATGGGTTAAAGGCAGAGGTCAGATTTGCTTGTGGTGCAGTGTGTGCTGTGCTGTGGTGTGTTCACAATAGGGCTGGGTATCGTTGCTGATTTCCTGAATCGATTCGATTCCGATTCACAAGGTCATGATCCGATTCAATTCTCGATTCGATTCGATATCGATTCATTTAGAGATTTCTTTGCGTCAATACTAGTTTTGCTTGGTTATAAAATAACTTGTTTTAAAACCAAAGTGTTGCCAAACCTCGGCCTTTAGGCCAGACGGTGATTTGAGCGGAGCAGCTTCAGCCATGGCTCTATTTGGTTTGGGTTTCGCCGGTCTCACGTTTTTATAGCTGTCCTTGCGCGGTCGCGAGAAGTAGTGCATAGCCGCAGGTAAAGATCGATCCGTGGATTTTTGAATCGATATCATATTTTTCAAACGAGAATTGATCGGTGAATCGATTTTTTGAACCCAGCCCTAGTTCACAATGACAAATAATCACTCACTTTCAAAGACCTATAACCCCAAGTTACTCCAGGGAGACTGTACATTTACATTGTCAGCATTTAAAGTCAAAGTGATTATTTGACATTGTGAACACACGACAGCAAACACTGCACCACAATGAAATGTCACCTCTGAATTTGACCCATCCGTGAGGAAGCAGAAGCAGAAGCAGCTGACATGTGCCTGGGGAGCAGTGCTTGCGGACGATACCTTGCTCAGTGATACCTTTACCAGTCATGGGATTCGAATTGGCGAACTTTCCGATCACGGGGCGAAAACCCTAACCGTTACGTTACCAACAGCAGACACTTTTATTCAGAGCAAGTTTCCTAATATCAGGGAATTTAGAGTCTTGCTCAGGGACACAGTGGTGCTGGAGGGAGGACTCAAACCCACAACCTCTTGGTTCAGAGAAGAGTATCCCAGCCACTAATGTTTTTTAGTTTTGTAAAGTTTTCTATTTAATTCTAATGTCTATTTATTGTAAACTTTGTATGAAGGTGCTGATGACGTTAAAGTGGTCTTGAATCTTCCTGACAGCCAGGTCCTCATAACCCTCTTAATACATGAACATACACACACACAGACAGAGCTCCCGCTAAGCCCCTGGTCATCTCCATCAGCAGTAAAACATACACTAAAAGCTATTATGGAGAATCCCCCTAAACATTTTCAGAATTCCTCTCTGACAGACGGAATTCAGAGAAGCTCTAATGAGCGCAGATGCGCAGCGCTGGAACACAACACTACCCTCATATTACAGCTCACACGCGGGACAATAATTCATCTGGAAATCACTAATCGCTAACTACTATTCCCTAAGTGATGTCACTATTCCACTATTAAAGGGGAACTCCGGCACGTTTGAGCCCATATTCTACTGTTAGAGGTCTTTGAGTACTGTCAGTTGTCAGAAAATGAAACAATTCGGCGCTACATTGGCGGAGACATCGCGGCGGCAGCTAGTCTGGCCAGGCAGCTAAAAAGCAAAGTGATCGAGGCAGAGTTCTAACTAGGGCTGGGTATCATTGCTGATTTCCTGAATCGATTCGATTCCGATTCACAAGGTCATGATCCGATTCAATTCTCGATTCGATTTGATATCGATTTATTTAAATTTCTTTGCGTCAATACTAGTTTTGCTTGGTTATAAAATTAGGCCAGATGGTGATTTGAGCGGAGCAGCTTCAGCCATGGCTCTATTTGGTTTCCATTTCGCCGGTCTCACGTTTTTATAGCTCTCCTTGCACGGTCGCGAGAAGTAGTGCATAATATGGCGTCACAACAATGCCAAAACTAGAGAGCGCAAAATGGCTTGCCGCAAAAAAATTCGCGGGCGTTAATTTCAAAGTTGCGCGCGCAAATGTGAAACTCGAGAACACGAAATTAAGAATCGAGTGCGCGGTTGTGATAATATCGCGCGCAAACTGTATTTTTCCTCTCGCGAATGTCTATTTTCTTCTCGATGTGTTAAATGTCCTCGCGCGCACAGTAGATTACCGACGAACGGCTTTTTTGCTCAAGTGAGATTTCTGCGTGCACACGGTTTGAAAGGGGGTAGGTTTTGGCAGTTTGGGGGCGGGGTTTTGGCAGCTTCTACCTGCGACTCTTATTGGACGATAGTCAACTTCAAAGGCAGATTTCTCCGTTTCTCACTTGGCGTGACAGGAGAAACCCGACTCCAGAATGTTGATATCTCAGTCATATGTCGTTCCCTTCATTCCATATAGGTATCGTTTTGAAGGTTGATTTATGCCCTTTCATGAAAACATAAATTTGCAACAAGCGACTGGTTTTGCCGTGCAGAGTCACATATGATATACGGTATGCATGGTTAGCCATAGTAGTATAGATTCTACAGCCGTATTTCATCCACGTAAATCTACAGTGTTTTTATTCTTTGTTTATTTATGTGTTTGGTGTTGGAATTGTGTTATGTTTAGGTGGAATTTGTTGTCTGAGATTTTTAGATGAGATTCTATCAGTGCCGCATGCATATGTTTGTTTATGTTTACCGACTATTTAAAGTCTTCCCGCTCTGCCCCCGGTACCGGGGACGATCAGGCTAAAAGAGTTCAAATCGTTTCATGCATTCCCAAAAAAACTGACGCAAATTTTTCAACTAACATAATGCCACTAGTTTACTTTTTCCCCAGCACGAGTTCAGCTGGCCAGTCTTACAGATGGTGCAGTGTGGAAATCTGCCCAGTAGACCTCCTTCACCTGAGCACGAAGGAAATGCAGTCAGTATGCGAACATATACATTACATTTAGTAAACTACGTTTGATTCAGTGTGATTTTAGTTGTTCATCTGCCACAATCACAAAAGTAACTCAAAACAGCAATCTGAAAACAAATTCATCTATGTGTTGAATCATGAATCGATTTTGAATCTAATCATGAGCCCAAGAATTTGAATCGAATCGTGAGATTTCGGAATTGTGCACCCCTAATATATATGTATATTAATAATTATACATATTAATATACAGTATATACACAGTTCTGAGTTCTGCCTTTATAACGATGGTTATTTTCAACTAGCAGGTGTGTTTATTATATTGCAATTATATGTGACCCTCCACGGCAAAACCAGTCGCTTGTCGCACATTTTCCAAATTGAGTTATGATGTTTTCATAAAAGGGCATAAATCAAGCTTCAAAACGATACCTATATGGAACAAATGGGACGACATATGACTGAGATATCAACATTCAAAGGAGTCGGGTTTCTCCTGTCACGCCAAGTGAGAAACGGAGAAATCTGCCTTTGAAGTTGACTATCGCCGTAGCACTCACAGACGCTTGGTGCGGTCGCGGCTACGTTTGCATTTACGGTAGCCTACGCTGCATTCACAGCCACACGGATAGCCTACCTGCGTTAGGTTAACTGAACTCGGGAGACGGAGATGGATTTTGGAGAAATATCTTCACGCTAGTCAACCAGTGGATTTAGCGTAAATATTGAAGTAGAGCGGTCAAAACACAAACTTTTAACATTCTGCTGGAATTGAATTCCTCACCTCAAGAAAGTCACCTTTTTAGGATGGAAAGGGTAAGTTTTTCAGCCAAATTTATTCACAACAGTACAGTATAGACCTTCCACTGTTTCAAAACACTAAAAACAAAGAATCCAAAATTTTACCCCATGCAACATAAACGCTAGTTTTTCTCGGAAACCTCCGTTGCGACAAGCGACTGGTCTTGCCGTGGAGGGTCACATATGCAGAGTGTGATTATTATATTGTCCATCAATGTTTCAGTTTATCCTCTTCAAAGTTTTACAGATCCCCCATAGACTCCCTGTAGTTGGTGAAGGAAAAAAAAAACTTTCTTTTGCTCCTTTGTTACCTTTTCTTGCATCTTCAAAATGAGGGACATCCGTCAGCTGACAAGTGACCTGACTTGGTTTGAGTCGTCAGCTGATCCCCACTCAAACACTGAACAACCCCACCCACAAAACAGAACAACCTTTCACATACATTCCATAAATGCGAGATTAAAGAATTATTATGTAATATATAATAATATTATCATTATATATTACATAATTAGTCATTAATCTCGTATTTCTTACAATCACCATTCTGTTTGTCTTGTGTTGAAGCCACTTAAGAAATTCTCCAGAACTGATAGTCACTCTTTGAAAATCACCATTACTCCAATTCAATTAATCACTTTGTTGATCATTAAATCTCACTGCAACAACGAAAGAATTTTGAGTCATGGGCTCCTTTTATTTCACTCAGTGTAGAATCTAATCTCCTGGATGTTGTGACGGTGTTGAGTGTTGCTATTTGCTCTGCGGCTTTCTTTGCCAGCCTGTTTGTGTACATTGCTAGGCAGATGTAGGTTAAGCTGTAACTCTCCACGTCGGAGCGCCTTCTGCAGCATCGGGAAACTTCATAGTGCATATCATTTTAGCTTTAAATATCACCTTATTTCAGCTGAGCGGAGTATGGAGCTGTTCTCGTTCGCCAGTTTAGACCTCGGACTTCATTTTTGTAAGGCGTAAAATATGCTTTCAACTGAATATATTTTCATACGCAAAAGCAGGAGAGTCATTTGCATGTTCTGTGGTGCGCCGTGGTCTGGAACGCAGCCCAAAAATGAAGACTGGCTGGTGTTTCTTTTCTTTGTTCTTCAGACTAGACTGGAACTGTCTGCCATTAAACAAAAGCGTGAAGAGGGTGAATTAAAGGTGTTGACGATGCATGAAAGTGAATGGGGCCGGCGCCTCTTAGGGTATGAGTTTCTTTTAACTTTTATTTGTTGGTTATGCATATTAGCAGCATTTGTTTTCCTTGTTTTGTGCATTTTATGTTTGCTGATCTTTTTTGTTTGTAACACTGCACATTACACTGTTATCATTTGTGCTGCAATTTTTACCGCACATTGCAGGACGGGATAAATCAGACGTGGAATCGACTCGGCAGCAAATTCCAACACGCGAGGTTAAGTGAGTGTGTGATTATATGTCACCACAGTGAAACGTGAGCACTGCATTTGAGCTTGTTTTTTGGAAGTACTCAGGGAGCAGTGCTTGGGGACGATACCTTGCTCACGAGTACCTCAGTAGTACCTTTACCGGTCCAGAACTTAAACCAGCGACCCTCAGATCACAGGGCCAACTTTATGGAAGCCCATTTCCACCACCTGGACAAGAAAAACAAGATTCTAGAATTCTGGAATAGAACTCCATACTTTTCATCTCAGAATTCCAAATTATTAAGTCAGAATTTATCTCGGAATTCTGACTTATTATCTCAGCATTCTGACTGGATTTTATCTAGATTTGAATAAGTATGATAACCTTATTAAACTTTTTACGTCAAAATTCTTACTTTATCTCAGAATTCTGACTCCTTATCTCAAAATTCTTTTTTCTCTGCATTCTGACTTAATAAATATCGAAGTCAAAAGTCAAAGTCAACTTTGTCATCTCTGCGATATACTGTACAGATATACGGAGAGACGAGACGACGTGGCTCCAGTTTTTACAGTGCAACAAGAAACAGGGAACAAGGAACAAACAGGGAATATAGAACAAACAATATGTAAATAGAATATAAAATATACATTTAAAACTAGAAATGGAGTATTAAATATAAACTTTAAAATAGAAGTAGAAAGAGAGACAATTTGGATGCAGTATTAACCTACAAAAGTGGAAATTGACTTTTACACTGTATGTGCAAGAGATTAGTAACTTTTAATATGAACAATTCTATATCCAGTCTATTAATAAAACTGTATCTCTTAAAAAAGTCTGACTAACATTTAAGTTTGTGACGATATTATAACAGTGGAGAACTAGAGTATGTGCAATACTTTTCAATAATTTGTGCAGATATAGTTAGTTTAAGGTGACCAGTGATGTGTAGATTCAATGTTCAATGGTTGTGCAAATAAGCAGCGGCAGCGCAAGAATTGTGCAACTGTTATAGCAATGTTTTAGCAACAATAATACTGTACAGTTTGTAAATATAAACATTATTCTTAATGTTACCTTTTAACTTTTCATTGTATGTTGAGTGCTGATTTAAATCCATTCTCAAATGCACATGATACGACAGCTGTTGTACACTTCGTCTTAGCAGCAAGGAGCATTTAATTGATGATTTTAACTGTGGTTTTACAAACAAAGAAATTCTCATTGTTAGATCATGGCATTATGACAAATTCATGAAATGTTTTCAGATAATCAAGTCCTCTTCCTCCTCCTCCTCCTTGCGGCATAAAGTTCAAGTGTCCTCAAACTGACTAATCAGTCAGAGATAAATAGTCAGAATTCCAACTTAAGTGGGAAAGTTATGAACTTTAATAAGTGGGAATAGGTCGGAATTAATAAGCAGATAAATAATGAGATGAAAAGTCAGTTTTGTTTCCTCATGGCAGGCTTCCATATCTGTGTAGTGAATTAGATATTTTTTACCCCTCGTTAAAGGACAAAATAAATCAGACGTGTGATCAACAAAAGCAAATTCCAACACATGTAACATTTGTGCATTTTTGTTTTGCTGATTGTTTCATTACCACTGGGTATTTAAGGTACAAGTTTCCATTAACTTACATGGGTTTTAAGCCATTTCTTCAGCAATTTTTATGCATTTTTGTGATTATAATTATTTGTGACTTTGAATGAGATTTTTCCCCACCCAAAAACCTCAATACAGGACGAGATAAAGCAGTCGTAGAATCAACACGGCAGCAAATTCCAACACATATAAGTGTATCAGGTCTTTGCCTGAACACGGTTAAGTCAACACACCGACGGCCGGTTAAGGCCATTAATCTGTCTGCTAAGAGATATCAGCGGAATTATGCACCAATCAGAGCATGAGAAAATCTGGAATTTAATCTAATCACTGGTTTGCTATTTATAAAAGGACATAATAACACATTAGAAACTGCCAGGTCATGCCGAGATCTCTGACCACAAATATTTACCACATAAAAGATAATATGTAGTAGAAAAGATATGTAACAAAAGGATCACTAAGCAGCTTCTCACCGGACCACGATCAATGTAGGTCGCACCTGGGCTGGACGATATGATCTCACATTAATATCACGATTAATTGAACATTTTATCTAGATCATGATTAATAAACAATTATTTTGTTTCACAGTTCTTTGTCACATAGTTATACAAATTCAACACCTGAAATACACCTTAAGATTAAGATGAATATGCATATATGTTTCCTAAAATATATTTATCTAGCTTAATACAATAATAAAGCTGGGTAATATGAACAAAAATATTATCACAATATTGATCGATTTCTATAATTATCATGACATATTGTCATATTATGTCCATTTTTTCGGTTCCTTATACAACCTGAATAAACAAGTTAAAATAACCAAACAATATTAAACAAAGCACTTACTTGACTTTGACTAGCTAGCAAGAGAGAAGTGACATTGACGAGCGCAGCGCTGTTCTAAAAGTTGAACGTATTTCAGCATGAAGTGCTCTGATGCAGCGACAAAAAACATCTCATAGGATTTGTATTAAAAACAGGCACTGCTAGTGGGGAAAATGCATTTGGTCGACACAGGCCATAAAGGTACCACTGAGGTACTCATCAGCAGGGTACCGTCCCCAAGCACTGCTGCCAACACTGCTCCTTCACGGATGGGTCAAATGCTTACATTTGGTTGTGCTGTGCTGCGTTCACAATGATGATTAATCACTAACTTTCACTCATTTTAAATGAACAGATTTTATCAAATTGAATACATTTGAAATAATTAACATGGTCAAGTTTACATCAATTAGAGGTTTTAAATATTGGTTTTGATTTATTTTTGATTAACCGCCCAGCCCTGGGTGGCACTGACTTTATTTCCAGGTAAAGCTAACAGCCATAAGCCTCCACTCTCTCTCTGTAAGGCATTGTCCTAAAGAATGTTAAAGCAAACATTCCATTTATACTGGAGCTGTGGAAAAAATCTGCTATTTAAAAAATAATATCATTACCAGAAGAGGCAGTGCGTGCTTGTGTGTGCATGCGTGTGTGTGTGTGGAGGTTACCTCGTCTTTCTGGACTTTTCCCTCATTGGTGACGACCTGGTTACATGACAGGAATTATGTAAGCCGAAGTTGGTGATTAAGACGTGACTAAAGCACAGCTGCTTGTTTTTCAGACCCCGTAATGATGCTAATCAGGATTTTCAGAATACCAGAACTGACCACAAAACTGTGATGCAGGGCAGGAAGCTGCCACTGCCAAAACCTGTCAGCTTTACTTCCTTGGAATGGCAAATACATGGCAGCTAGCCAAATATTCTCCTTCTCTCTCACACATACACACCTAGGGCTGGGCAATTAAAATAAAACCAAATACCCCAGTACGCTGCTACTTTAGTTGTATTTAATTTTATTCTATGTCATATATTCTATATGCATATTCCAAATTATTCTATATTTCTTTTTTATTTTAGATTGCATATAGTTATAGCTTTATGTAGTATAAAATGCTGAAACTGTAGACATAACTAATAGAAATAGTATTTGCTTGCATTGTTTTGATTTTGAGACATTCTATGGCAAAATAAGGTTAGTGCCAGACGGAAACACTTCTTTATGCATTTGGAATCCATCTGGATACAGAATAAAATAATTTGAGACCAAATAATGCATTTTTCTATATTTATATTTTCTCTACTGATTACTCTCTAACCTTATAAAATGGAAAAAAATATTTTCTGATCAATTGAAAATGAAGTTTTGGAAAATTGTAACAGCTTGGCCCATAAAATGAGCTGCTTTTGACCTTTCTGGGAAAGAAGCACATTTCCCACAATCATTTCATCATAATAACACGATGGACAAGCATCCGGAATAAACACTGAAAATATCAATAAATGGCTGCATTGTGATTATAACGCTGGATGTTGTTATTTATCAGTGTAACGACAGGCGGGTGAACCCAAACGCAGAGTCAACAAAACCAGGTCGCAGGCACAGGATCAAGTTGAGTAAAAAAAACGAGGGTTTATTAGAGCACGGGTCAAAACCAGAAAACAGTCCGTGGAGCAAACAAATCCGAATCGCCAGAAGCAGAGGGGTAATCCAAACACAGCAAGCAAGAGTCAAAACGGAAACAGGCAAACAAAAGGAACGCTCAGTATGTAGCACTAGGCATCACAATACTTCGCAAAGAAAGGTTGTTACTGAAGGTCTTTAAATACGGATAACCTGGCTATGATAGGCTAAAACTCTGGTGACGTCTATCTGGTAGGCTGAGGTCGTTGTGAAGATCTGGAACTGGCATCTGATGAAGCGGACTCCTCCCTTGGTCTGGGCTGGGCTCTCACAATCAGCTGAGTTTTGTCTGCAGTAAAAGGAAGAATTTGACTGAACTGGAGCGTTTTACTGAGAGCTGGCATGTCATACATTTTTACGCGGTTTAAGTATTCGCCTTTTTTGATTAAATCCGTGTCTTGTGTCTACCTCACTGATGCTCCCTGGTGAACGCGGTCGGCTTGCATTCTGCCATCTCGTGGCGTGCGTGATGTACTATGTTAAAATCATGTCACAGTTGTTTTTATAAGTTGAATAAAAATGCAGATATTTAATTTTGACGGCATATAAAAAACATATCGCTGGTATTTTTTACCATACCACCCATGACAATTACAAAAGACAAAAGAATTCTGTCACAAAGACATGCAGTCTTTTATCACTTAATTAGAAAAACATATCCCACTTTGTTGAGCATATGTGCAATACGATGCAGGCAAAAATAAACAAAATAATTGTTCATTAATCGCAATCAAGGTAAAATGTTGATATTGATTTGAGATCATATCGGCCAGCCCTGCACACACCTGTTTACTTCACGCTACATCTGCAACATAATGATGAGAGTCGCTAAATAAGCCTATGGCTCTCCTTAAACTAGATTTGGCAAACATATATTAATCATTCATTAATTGTAATCAGGATAAAATGTTCAAATAATCGTGATATTGATTTGACCAGCCCTACACACACCTGTGCGCTTAACATGACATTTGTGACCCTCCACGGCAAAACCAGTCGCTTGTCGCAACGGAGGTTTCCGAGAAAAACGAGCGTTTATGTTGCGTGGGGTAAAATTTTGGATTTTTTGTTTTTAGTGTTTTGAAACAGTGGAAGGTCTATACTGTACTGTTGTGAATAAATTTGGCTGAAAAACTTACCCTTTCCATCCTAAAAACGTGACTTTCTTGAGGTGAGGAATTCAGTTCCAGCAGAATGTTAAAACTCTACTTCAATATTTACGGTAAATCCACTGGTTGACTAGCGTGAAGATATTTCTCCGGAATCCATCTTCGTCTCCCGAGTTCAGTTAACCTAACGCAGGTAGGCTATCCGTGTGGCTGTGAATGCAGCGTAGGCTAGCGTAAATGCAAACGTAGCCGCGACCGCACCAAGCGTCTGTGAGTGCTACAGCGATAGTCAACTTCAAAGGCAGATTTCTCCGTTTCTCACTTGGCGTGACAGGAGAAACCCGACTCCTTTGAATGTTGATATCTCAGGCATATGTCGTCACATTCATTCCATATAGGTATCGTTTTGAAGCTTGATTTATGCCCTTTCATGAAAACATAACTCAATTTTGAATATTTGCGACAAGTGACTGGTTTTGCCGTGCAGAGTCACATTTCATAAACATAATGGTGAGTTTATCGAAGTAAGACTATGGCTGTCCCTAAACTAGCCCTGACCAATATATCGAGTGTCACGGTATAAACAATATTTTTAATGCATCATTTTAAAACAAAACTATCACGATATTTACACTTAACAAATTAAAATGACTCAAATAAACATTCAGAACCTCTAATCAATATATTTTTTTAAAATGTAAAAAATAAACTCTGCTCATACTTTCTTCAGTGCTCATGTACTGTCCCTTAAAATCATATTTCTTTTGTTTGTATTGTCATATGACTACAGAATAATATTACATTTATATTTATACAAAATGCAAAACAGATTTTTAAATAACCACAATAACTGTAATGGGCAAGATTTCATTGCTTAAGAGGTTCTGAATGTCAGTTTTGATTATTTTTCGATTAATTACCCAGCACTAGCTGGGGATTACGGCGGTACTGGAATTATTTTACTGATGCAATAACTTTTTTCTATTCTATTCTATTTTTTCTAAGCAAAGTCCTGAACTTGCCTGGTCTGACACGTCCACACCTACAAGTACGAAAGAAACCACGCGATCCTGGATGCAAACGAGCTGCGCGGAAACCTGAAAGCTGACAAAAATAGAAAAGTGCTCAGGGGGCATTCCAGCCGGTACGCAACACAGGCGGAATCCCGGCACGCAACACACAGGCCTCGCGGACGCTGCTGTCACATTTTAAAACTCCTTTATTTAATTGCCATTGAAAAAACGTGTACCATTAAACAGGGCTGGACAATTAATCGTAAATTAATCAAAACCAATATTCTGAACATTAAATTGATTTAATCTTGTCCATGTTGGTTATTTTGATTATTTTAATAAAGCTGTAAACTTACTGATTGTTTATGAAATAAAACTTCTAATTAATTAACCAAAAAAACAAAGTAATTGATCATTAATTGTATAGGTGATAAGACTTTCAATTAAAGTGTTACTGATTCATGAATTAATTAATCGTGAAACTGAGGTGATAACTATAAAAAATGTTAAATATCCGCACCAAGAATAATCAGTCATGCCCTTGTATATTCATATATACATTAATTGTATATAAGGACTTTCAGTAAACCATGACATTCATTTGTGAATTAATCAATTAATCATTGAAGTCACATCACCTTATTAAATATCAGCTCCAACAACTGGCCAAGGCGATCATTGTTTGGTCCCCAGGGGTGTATCAAGCTTTCCAAAAGTGGGGGTGTTCTGGGATCGGGAAGCCAAATTATAAATACAATCGGCCAATTATAACTTCCGGAATTTCTACATTTATATACATCTAGGCCTGGCCTGCAGTATAGAAATAAAACAGTAGTACTGTTAATGATCCAGAATGGAAGAACTTCTTCATACCCCTTGGCCTTAATTAACAATTTTAACAATTATTTATACTGCTAAGGTGTTGCATCTAAATCTGACAAGTGTAAATACCAGGCAGCACTGAGACACCATTGCATGCATTGTAAATCAGCAGTGCTGTAGTCTAGTTAGCTGTTGTGGGTAGTACAGTCTTCGTCATCATGACGTGACGAATGTTTAGGCAGCTCAAAATACCAGACAATTCTAAAACCCCGGCCGGACGCAATTTCCAGGTCTGCTACGTCCCTGTTGGTCCCTGGTACGCCCTTTGAAATATTTCGAAAATTGGACTGAGGTGGTGACGTGGCGTCCCAAAGCACAGTAATCTGGAGAAGAATGCCTAATCCAACACCCTCCTCTCTACGTCTCCTCCTCTTTTCCCTCCATTCCAGGCTGATGAATCTGGGGTTTATAGGCAAAGAACTAGTCCACGTTAGGACTGACTAGGTGTGGGAATCGAAACCCGGTTCCGATTTAGAACCGGTTTTAATTTTGTGAAGCACCTGAATTGTTTACCTCCGAAGTTATCGGTTCCTCTAACTTTTTCCTGCGTCGCATGCGATGACGTCACACTCCGCGACTCAAATTATCATGGAGCAGAGAAAGCGGTCCATGGCGTGGTTGCATTTTACTAAAAAAGACGACAGTTGTGTTCTTTGTAACCAGTGTAGTGCCGTTTTAACTTGCAAGGGTGGTAACACCAGCAACATGTTAAAACATTTAAGGTCTCAACACAGCATTAAAATTCAAGAATGCCATGTATTCGATTCTCAGCGCTCGAGTTCAAGCTCCGTGGTTCCCATAGACAAGGGTAACTTTAACTACAGTGCCTTAACCCTACAGGTAATCTTCTGAAATATAAACGATTTATGTAGTCTTATTACCTGTCCACAAAATTGTGATCAGTTAAAAAAATATTTATTTTATACTGTTTAGGAATCGATAATGGAATCGATAAGGAATCGTATCGATAAGAAGAATCGATAATGGCACTGACACCAATAATTTCTTATCGACTCCCATCCCTAGGACTGACTCAAGAAGATTTACTGGAAAATCATAATTCCACCCCAAAAACTTTTATTCTGTTATTAGACTTTTATGTTTGAACGGACGAATATTCTACAACTCTAAACAAGTCTAGAAGTAGCTGAAGATCCAGACAGGCAATGATTCATATTCTGAAGTGGAAAAACAAAGCTGTTAGCTGCAGTTTACGTGTCTAGTGATGTGTCGGCAGCTCACACTGAGTAAGTCGTCTATCAGCCTAGAGGCATTTTCTAGGAGAGTGCAAACATCCACGAGCATGTTTTCCCTCTAAAACAACACATTTTTCCATTTTCCAGTCTCAATTTTCCATTCTAGCCAAAGCCTTTAAATGCCCCACATGACACTAAACACCAAGCTAATAGACAGAGTATAACATGCTTGGACAGGAAAATACAAATTTTTCTGACAATGGCTAATGTCTAAGACTAAAATGTTGTGTCTCGAAATGTAAGAACTGACAGTAATTGACATGATCACCTTTACGACAAAGTAATTTCAAAAATGGACGTCCAATTCAGAACTTTTTTTTTTTTCTCATGATCTTGAAATAATGAACGTTGTTTTCTCACCATCAAGACTTAATTTTGCCCATGATCTCAGGTAGGACTATGTATGACTATGACTATGCCAGAGTCCTCACTAAAACTAATAAATATGATCATATCACCCCGATTCTATCTTCACTCCACTTGCTGCCAGTTAAATTTCGCATCGACTATAAAATACTCCTCTTGACTTATAAAGCTCTAATTGGTCTTGCACCGCAAAGTGTGAGTGACCTCATTTAAACTACAGTCCGACGTGTACACTTTAATTGCAAGACGCAGGTCTTTTAGCAATACCGAGAATAAAGAACGTTACCATGGGGGGAAGAGCATTTGCTCATAAAGCACCACAGTTGTGGAATCAACTTCCTACTAGTGTTCGGAGCTCAGAAATCTCTGCTTTTAAGTCAAGGCTTAAGACCTACCTGTTTAGTCAGTCTTTTGGATATTAAAGTCCCTTTTTTCTTAGATAAAGGCGAGATCTGGGGGTTCATGGTCATTTGAGATTAAAGGTAAGAGGGGGGATTGGTGCTGTCATCTTACCACTATTGCTGATCACTCAAGTTTGCAGACGGTGGTTTCGTGTGACGCCGAGACCGCTGGAAGCCCTCATGTCAGTGCTAACTTCCAGCTCTCCCTTTTTAGCCAGGCTGCCATAGTTACTTTAGCACTGCCGGAGGTTAGGTGTAGGGCAGTAACTCTCTTCCCAGTCTTCTTCCTAACTGAAGCTTGACCGGCTAAACCCTCACCGGGATCCTATGAAGAGTTCATCACCTGGAACCAGCTGGGACTTTTTAACCCCTATGGACTTGAACTGAATTACAAATTTAACACTGAACTAATTTTAGCTTAATGTTGCTGAGTGGATCCCCAGCAAGGTCTTGGGATTCGAAAGCGTCCCTTGGACTATTTTTTTATCTTCACTTCTTTAAAAATAATGTGTTCTATAAGTATTAAATCAGAGACTCCATCATCTGGAACCATCTGGACCTTTTTCGGACTGATGTTAACTTTAGTAAATGTTGCTGAGTGGATCATCAATGGCCCCAGCAACGTTTAATCTTGTTTGTGTGCCTGGTCGCTCAGAGGAGGAAGGACGGGTCCTCTCCCGAGTCTTGGTTCCTCTTAAGGTTTCTTCCTGCTAGAGGGAGGTTTTCCTTGCCACTGTCACCTCAGGCTTGCTTGTTGCGGGTTTGGGTGGGTTATATCTAAAGCGCTTTGTGACATTAGCTGTTGTTAAGGGCACTATATAAATAGAATTGAATATGGCGAAATATATCAGATGAGGAAATTAAAACGTTTATGGTTTTATATTGTACTCATTTTGTTGGGTGAAAATCATGAAGAAGGCTTTAATTATCTAATCTATTTTATCTAATCTTTTTAACCTGCTGGTGTTCCTGAGCAATATTTGAGAATAATGTTTTCACTAACATTTTGTCCTGCAGTTCTCACAACTTCTCCTTCATCAGAAATACTGACTTTTCCACCGTTCTCCAGTGTGTGACGTGTTCAGTTGTGCTGACACGACTTCAGCGTGCAACGTCATGTCAGTTGTAACCATTATTTAATCTTGCGTCTGAACGTTATAGTTTGTCTGTCCTTTCATAGCTTAACCCTGGCACATAGAAATGAACAACTCATCCCAGGAATGAACCAAAACATGAGCGGTCACACCTGCAGGATGCCGAGAGTGACTCCCTCCAGCACAATGCCAACCGAGAGCCAGTCAACAAGCAACGCAACATTAACCCAAACAACACCGATCTGCTCATGCACACCGCCGTCAAGGAGCAACAGAACCTCAAAACAGGCCTTTACGTGGATGTGACTGAATTAGAATTGAAAAAAACTATTGTGTTTACACACAAACGCAAGAAAATATTTTGAGAAAATCAGAAAACATTGGTGAAGATAAGATAAGACAAATCTTTATTGTCACTTTTTTACAAAGGAGCAACGATATTGTAGGTGCAGTCGACTCAGTGTGAGGCATTATAGTTGAAAGACAAGAGGAGAGAATATAAATAACAATAGTAATAAAAATAAAAAGTTCGCTGCAATATGTACAAAAGGAATTGCACTTATTATATATACGAAAAATTGCACTGGTTAAAAGTACAAATTGCACAGGTTGAACACTGCATTAAGTGGGCTTTAAGAACAAATTTCATTTTAAGGACGGTTGCTTCATATGAGTTAAGTGAGTGGTTGTCATTGTGAACACAGCACTGCACACAGAGCACCACAACCAAATGTGAGTTCTGCATTTGACCCACCTGTAAAGGAGCAGTGGGCAGCTGTCTCAAAGCACTGGGTGCAGAGCTTGGGGACGGTACCTTGCTCATGAGTACTTCAGTGGTACCTTTTACCGGTCAGGGACATGACCCGACATCCCTCTGACCATTTGGACATGCCGCCCACGTTCACATTTTTCTGTTTTTCTTTTTTATGCCCTACTCTTTCAATCCCCACACGTAAAAAACCTTAAGCCCAATGAACTAAAAACTAGAGACGCCCTGACGTTCTGTAAAACAATCCCACATGCTGTTTCGTCTCTTGGTTCAGGGATACGGGGAGTTAAATTACGTGATTGCTGAGGTGGGAACGTTGAGCAGCCTGTTCCATAATAATTGATGTAGCGTTCAACAACTGATTGTGTCTCCTCCACCCAAACAAAAACCCAGAAGTGTGACATCAAACGAAGCTCAGCTTCCCAAACGGAGAAGAGGGGAATGTGCGGAAATGTCACGCCGACTCACAGACTTTGGGAGATAATGAAGAAAAAGAAGTTGTGTTGCTAAACAGTGTTACGTGGGTGAAAGTAAGACTGGCCTAGTAAACAACACAAAGATAAGATCCACAATAATAATAAATACGGCCAAAACAAACGTCACAATGTGAGATTAATGGAAAATCAGCCCCATTCCCTGATATCTTCTTTGTAAAAATTAGTTTTTAAGAAAGGTGCTAAGAAAATTTAATGCAGGTTTCAAGACGTTGTTATAACGAGTAATCTCAATGTCGTCATAAACCGACAGTGTGCGCCAGTTGGTTCAGTAAACACACAACAAATCCCCGTACTTTAATTCACACTTAATTGACATTAACTTTAAAAACACGTCAACGCACCTTAATTTAAACAAGTAGTACCAGGGAAAGAGACTGCAGGCCGCGCTCACACCACAGATGGCGACTCAAATCTGAGACGTTACTCCAAACTTGACTTCAGACCCGCCCCCAAAAGGCTTGAAACTTTCATGTAATTATTGTGTCTTAATTTATTTCACTCATTTCAGCTTTTCCTATGTATTGACATTAGGGATATAACAGGGAGGCTCCACCAGGTGTGTTACTGAAGCGTTGCGTTAGCATCGCCCATATAATCAATGGAATTGGCTATCCCTGATGCCATAGCGGACAGCAAGTGCTGCGTACAAACACTCTGAAAACACAACAACACACTAGTCTTCTATTTATCATAATGCGAGGTGTGCACTGGCCTTTTACAGAACGCCCCGGTGTTGCCTTAATGTAATTCCCTCTCTTTATATTACGTGCAACGTCACACATGCATGCAGTCACTGAGTGTTCTGTCAAATATTTCAAAATTAATTTATCAACTTCAAACAAACCTTTAATTCTTTGTCTTCATATTGTATTAAAATACCCATCTTAAGTGATCGTACTCTGATCGATTTTGATACTGTAGTGTATAATAATAGACAGTACAGTGCATGCTTTCAATCCACAACATACAGCAATGCAGCTCACAAGGCTCTTAATAGACCAGATTAAGCTGGTAAAATCAGATTGCTGTGATGAGAGAGTTCTAGGGGACACTGAAGCACACACACACACTCATTCAGACAACAGCAGGGACTCCCTGCATCCGGAAAACACCGCTCTGAGAGAGAATGCTCTTTTACAGTGGCTCTACCGCCGCCCTGCTGTGAGGTTTAACGGGCACGCGGGACATGCTAGTGTGTTCCACTGCACAATAACCAACTCCAACTGCGCTCTTTACAGACACAAACTCAACGCAAGCTCAATGGAGGGTTTAAATGCTGCCAAGACCATGTAAGGTGGACTGAAGTACGCACAAGTGAACTTGCTGGAATGCACATCTGTATTAACCTTAAATAACTTATATTCTTCATTATATAATACATATAACATAAACAACTAAAGGTTCAAGATTCAAGAGTTGGGACCAAGACCACCTAAACCGAGACCAGACCAGTGTGTCCAGACCAGAACATATGATCGTGTCATATGTTAAACTCAACAAAACACAGTGAACACTCCTCAAGTCCAAACTCACTGTTTTATTGACTTGCAGAGTTATTATTATGCAGAGACATTCTATAGCTTAGTGCTGTGAAGAACAATAAGGTTAGTGCAGGTGGAAACACTTCTTCATCCATTTGGTATCTGTCTAAATACAGAATAAAATTATTTGATGACAAGCAATACATTTTACTATATTTATTTTTCCCTATTGATTACCCTCTAACATTATGAAAAGGGGAAAAAAATCTGATCAATTGAAAATGACTAAATACTAAGTACAAATACGGCAGAGTCAGAGACAAGACTGAGACTTTTAAAAACTGGTCTCGAGGCCGGCAGAGTACCCAAACATTGGGAGAACCTGACCTCCAATCAATATCACACTTTATTCAACATTACGATTAATGAATGATCATTAGTGAACAATACTGTAAATATGCTCAACTGTTAAAGCTGGGATATTAAATATTTAAAATAATTGAAGAAGGCAGTATGTCTTTAAGGGGACAGTATATGAGAACAGTATTAACAGAATTTTTAATGTATTAACAACATTTAAAAAAATAATTGACAAATAATCCAAATAATGTATATATAAAATGTTAGAAATATATGCTATGTGAATTTATTAAGTAAGATTTTTTTACTATATTTAATTTGAACAACATACATTGCACGACCAGTAAATGACCATCATGCACCAGTTTAACTCTATACAGGTCGATGCTGGTTATCCGGAGGTAATAATCATAGTAATAAAGTAGAATGCATATTATATTTTGTTTTTCGTCATGCAGCCTGACATGGTGATGGCCTCGACCTGCTCTGAGGACAGCAGTGCTGCAGACAGCAGACTACCTTGGTCACAGCGTTCTAAAACAATCCTCATCATCCCTGACATTCAGCTAAAGATTTTAGGACATACGCAATGCATGTGGAAGCCGGTACACCATGTTCCCACCGGTCTGGGGGCATATAGGCATTTAAAAAGCATTTTAAAAAAATCCAGAAAAGTAAGACAAGAATTTTAGACACATACATACAACTTCTTACTGATGCTGTACATTTTTATTATGCACAATACGGGAATTATTGACCGATGGCGATATCCAAGTTTTTTACGCTGATACCGATATTGATGCCGATAAACGAGGAAGGCAGAGTCGAGGGCGAGCACAGGCTGAGTTGAGCATATAAAGACAAGATATTTTGCTCATCAAAGTTCCACTGCACACTCAGAATTCTGGCACAAAAATAGTGCCATAACTCTGACATTTCTAACCCTGCGCCAAGTCGAGCAGGCGTGACAGCAGAGTGCAGTGAGGGTGTGGAGCATTTTTAGCGTAGTGCACAACATTTTAAGAAAAGGTTGCCTCCTGCCCTATGTAGTGTATCAAGTCAAATAGGCCACATGTGACACTCCATGTACACTTCCTAGGGCGTAGAGAGACGTTAAGCTACAACCGCGGCTATTTCCTGAGATGCATACTACTACATAGAAAAGTATGATGAGAGCACCTTACCTACCATACTTATTAGTATTAGGTACCATACTATTAAGTGCAGTAGTACACGGCTCGGGACACGGCCCATGTGCGAGATCACAATCTCTAATGAGGCAAACACCCAATTTAGTCTGTTAAAAATGCTTCACATTTGCAGTCACAGAGAAGACCGGAGATTTAGCTTCAAACATTTGACTGGGTGCTCAGAATTTTGGCACAAAATAACACCATGCATTTTATGTGCTGCACAGAATCCCACCTCGGACTTTGGAGATGCTTGGCATAAGCGCTACCTTTCCCACATACAATAAGAATGTCATCAAATATCAGCAGAAAATATTGGGCAAATCTAAGTGTCTGTCCAACGCCGATGACTAAAAAAAAGCTATTTTCGTCTGATTCCGATACGATTCCAATATTATCGTGCATCCTTAAATTTTTACAACGTCACAGCATATTCTTTTCTCTGTTTTCCCCTTTTTTGCCAATTTCGATTTCAGGAAATCTTGAACATCTCACGGTTTGGGTTTGAGAACACTTTCATTACTTTCATCAGCAAACTACATCACTGTGACTTCTTAACAGCAGGGTCGTGCTTCCTCAAAAACTATTCTTAGAGAAGCGTGTGACACCTCCGTCCAACAGAATCTATCTATCTATCTATCTATCTATCTATCTATCTATCTATCTATCTATCTATCTATCTATGTCTGTCTGTTGATCTGTTTGTCTGTTTCTTTGTTTCAAAAAGGAATTTATTAAATATTCATAATAAAAATGTTTCCCTTTGATGTTCCTGTGACGAAGCCTCTAAGTACAAGCAACATTAGGTGTGTGTGTGTGTGTGTGTGTTGTAGTGTGTCTCCTGTTTGAAGTAAGTCTGTATAGAGTTGAGTCAGGCAGGACACAATCGTCCCTCACAGTCCATTCACCAAGTCTGGAGACATGAGGCTCAGCGCCCGCATCTCCCACAACCTTAAAACCACAAAGCCCAACCGCCTCCCGGGGTCACTTATCGTCCTGACCCTGTTACTAAAGGACCTCACCTCTCTCACATGCACACACACACACACACACACACACACAGTTACTGCTCTGTTTTCTCAGCTCCAAAAGATACAAGTATATAATACTTAAATATAAAAATAATACTTTTATTTTCAAAAATGTCTGAATACATGACTGAGATTATTCTGTTCTGCTTAAGGAAATACTTGACTTAAATACTGTTTTCCTAAATAATAATTACACACCCATATGTACAGTATTTGCTAAATTATTTATTATTAAAATAACGTCTCAAAAATTATTCATTTAAACACAGTTGTGTAATTTTGTGACGGTCCCTAATCTGGCGGTACTTAAATGGATCAGGATCACTGCAAGCAAGACTGCGAGCGAGAGCTGGTGTTTATGAAACAGTGCTGGATGATATGACCTCATATCAGTATCTATATTAATTGAGCATTTTTCCTCGATTACAATTAACGAATGATTGTCATGTTTGATTGTTTTTTGGCCTCACAGTTCACTGACCAAGTTTATACTACAAATACGCTTAATTATTAAACTGTATTTTGTATTTTTAAAATAATGACGACATGTAGTAGTATGTTTTTAAGGGGACACTACATGAGCACACATTGTATTAACAGAATTTGAATAATAATTAAAAATAATTGTCATGGGCAAGATTATGACATCTAAATAGTTATCAATGTAGATATAACCTTCTCTTAGAAATAAAAATAGACCTCAGTATAAAGTCACATTATAATATGTACAACGTCTGAACAAAGTTTTAATGATCATTGAATCGATGTATCGATGTAGATCCATGTATCGTTACACTGCTAACGACGACTTTCATTTGTCTGTCGCAGCGTGTTGAGCGCTCAGTAAATGTTTTTGTGCAGAGTTACTTGGTGTGGAAAGATGGACACGTTTCGGCCACCCACATCCTCCCAACATCCCCCGTCAGCGTAATGAGCCCCCCCCAGAAACCTCACCTCGGGACTCAACACATCAGTCAGGTGTCTTTCTGCGCAGGCTGAGCGTGAACAGGAGCTTCCAAAAGCTGTTTGTTTGGATTCTGCTGGAATTGTTCCTCACTACAAAAGGAAACAGGACTTTTGACATGAGACAGGGGGCAGACATAAACAAAGAGACGTGCTGGGGTTGGGGGGGGGTTGGGGTTAGGTGGAGGAAGTTTTATCGGACAATTTTCCGGCCTGGTGGAATTTTTTACCGCGTGCTGAGACATTTACTTAAAAATGCAAAAACACCAGAGTGCTTCATCTGGATATAGCAGATGATGTTTGTTGCTGGTTTGATGCTGGTCACTATTATAAAATTAGGGCTGCAATGATACAGTCAACTTACTTTACACTCAACTAAATATCACTGAAAACAAATGATAATCTTGCAGTTCTTTTTTACATTTCCAAAAAGGGGTTTTGTGGCTTTTTTCACAGTTGTCATGCAGTTCTTGCAGTTATTTATCCATGCAAAAACAAAATCTCACATTCTAGCAGTATGCAGACAGTGACGTGCCGAAATGCTGCAGCGTCTGTTAAATGTGATTTGGCGTACTTTTAGGTCACGTTTACACATAGCTGGGTATTTACATTAGTGACTATTTCTCCCTTTTTGTTTTCAAAAATATCATGTGTTCACACCAGGTCGTTTTCCAAAAAGTATTCATTTACAAGAATCCGCATAAATTCGCCGTCAAGAGCTTTATGAGCATGCCAAACCTATAGGCAGCAGTGTGACGAGAAGCATACAGCCATGTTAGAAAATCAGAATCCTTAAAAAATAGGCACGTGCAGAACTAAACAAAAGAAATGAACAAAGTGCGTCCAGGGTTTTGAAAATTCTTCACTTTGGATGGCATTTTAAAAAATATTCTTTTGAGGTGGCCAAAACCTCAGTTTACGTTTAAACGAAAGACCCAAATGTATTGAAAAAATATATAAACAAGCCCTTAATTAGTTGCTTCTGTTTTTGTTCTTATGCCTCTGTAATTCTTTATGTGCTGGAGTATCTCTACATCATTCTTAACATCACGTGTTTTAGCGGTGGTGCTGAGATAATAAGATATGATCTCATCATCTTCTGGCTTAGAAAGGTGCTCTACAAATGATAGATAGAAAGATAGACAGATGCAATTGTTTATTAATCGTAATCAAGGCAAAATGTTCAATTAACCGTGATACTGATTTGTACTGACATCGCCCAGCCCTAGTTGGACCCCTTAATATGTAAACCTACTTTGTGACAACATCTTTGGTAAAATGCACAATACAAAAAAGGTTGAATTCAATGAAAATGGAATAACAGGTGAAATTTTACTACGACCACTTTTTCACCTTTTCACCTGGCTTTGATTTCAGGTGTGCTGTGATGTAAAAGTTGTTGCCAAAGAGAGTGAAAGTGTGGAGCAGATGCCAGTTACTAAGCGCAGTGTTGACGTGGTTGTGTTTTTAGTAACGGTGTGGGACGCAACATGCCCGGCTCACTCTCCTCCCAACACCCTCCCTTACACACACGCACACTTACCCCAACCTGACTGGCCCTTTATTTTATTGTGAAAATTAAGTGTGTTTACTAAGGACCATCAGACGCTCTTTATGTGAAAAGAATGTGTTGATTCAGTTGAATAATGCATGTTGAAACTCTCCACACCGTCCTAATCTCGCTGCATTGATGCCCGCTGAATGGAGCTTCACACAAGATAAGTCAACTCAGACATGTTATTCCTCTCTGCCTGCAGGTCCAAAAACACGTCTTTATCCACATTCTTCATCTGCATCAAATGCTGCCATATCACACACAAAACAACCACTTTTCCCGTCACACGCTTAGTCTAAATTAAGAAACACACTTCAGAGTGTTTATGCACACTGTAATTTTATACATTAGCATGTTACTCACTTAATATTTACAAAAAATACACAGGGCCACCATTAATTGAACATTTTACCTCAGTTATGATGAATGCACATTTTTTGCCTTCACTGACAAGATTTATAGTCAATATGCTCCTCTATTAAAGCTGGGAATAATTAAAGAGTGATTTTAAAATTAGGGATGCACGATAATATCAGAAACGGATATTTTTATGACCCATTTTTTTTGTACGTCGGAAAGGTAGCGCTTGTGCCAGGCATGTCCAAACTCCGAGGTGGGATTTTATACGGCCTGCATCTTCTGTCTTAAAATGTATGGTGTTATTTTGTGGCAAAATTCTGAGCACGCAGTGGAACGTTCAGGAACAAAATATCTAGTCTTTACGTGTTATTTTTTTTTACTAACTAAATTGCTTGTTTGACTCGCATATGGGCCGTGTCCCGAGCCGCGTACTACCACACTTAATAGTATGGTAGGTAAGCTGCTCTTATCATACTTTTCTATGCATCTCAGGAAATAGCCAGAGTTGAGCTTAACGGCTCTCTGCACACTAGGTAGTGCACATGGTGTGTCACACACCCTATTTGACTTCTTGTTGTGCACTACACAGGGGTGGAAGTAACAAATTACTTTTTTAGTAGTAATTTTACTCATAATTTTACTCGTACTTGAGTACAATTTACACCATGTAATCTACTTCACTACTAAAATCAAAAGTCGCTACTGAGTACGCCCACAATTTGAATTAATATTCAAACCTTTCATCTGCATCTTTGCAGCCAATAAGGCTGTGCAATCGCGACCGCGCCAATTAACCTATGACGTAAGCAAAGAATAAACTCCGCTGCAGCAGCAGGCACAGGTGTCTGGAGGAACTACACAGTGGAGTACAAACTCATTTATACACTGAAGATTTGGAGACAAAGAAGCCAAAATGGAGACAGAAGACAACATTGTCAACTGTGAAAATGATGGAGAAAAGACGGAGGACGAGTGCCTGCTGCCTGTTGTTCACAGTGTATTGGGAAAAGTTTAAACTGTTCTATCCATGTTCAAAAACATTTTTGTCATTGTTTTAACAAACAAAATTCCTGCTTTATATCTACATTTATTTACAAAACAAATTGTCTTGTTCATCTGAGAAATGTGCTTTGAACGTAGATATTTTCTACTGGTGAATCGAATCGAATGCCTGCTATTGACGACGCAATAAAACATCCATCGGTTAAAAAGTAATTAGTACTCTCAGTAGTTTTTGAGAAGAGTACTTTGTACTTTTACTCAAGTATTTTTTTTACACCAGTACTTTTACTTAACAGTAACTGAGTACATTTTAACCAATGTAACAGTACTTGTACTTGAGTACAAATTTCCAGTACTCTTTCCACCTCTGGCACTACACTTGAAATGCTCCACCCTCGCTCCACTCAGCTTTCACGCTCACTTAGTCAGAGTCATGGCGAACTTTGGTGAGCAAAATATCATGTCTTTAAGCACTGAACTCTGCCTGTGCTGACACTCGACTCTGCCTTCCTCATTTATCGATATCGATATCGGTATCAGCAGATATAAGCGTAAAAATATGGAATATCGGCATTAGCCAATAATTCTCTTATTGTACATCCCTATTTAAAATTGTTGAAGCAGACTGGACAGGGCAGACTCACATGACAAAACAGAGACCGGTATGTTCTTAAGGGGACACTACATGAAAACACAATGTTAACAGAATTTTGAAACAACTCCAATATTCATCATGGGCAAGATTACGTCAATTAGAGGTTCACACTGTCAGTTACGATTAATGTTTGATTGATTGCCATCCCTATGGTGTAGAGTCTGAAATTTGCCTCACGCGAGTCACATAACAACACACACGCTAGAATGTTTTTAAAAGATGCACTAAATAAACAGACACTGGGGAAAGTCAAATCTTTTTAAAAAGTTGAAATAATCTCCCTCTTTGTTCTTTAGCACCTATCTCTCTCTCTCTGTCTTTCTCAGCCATTTCCTCTCTTAATTCACCATTTTGTCTTTCCATCCCCCCTCTTTCCCTCTCTCTCCCTCTTCCTCTTCTTTTTCTCTTATTCCCTCTCTCGTTCCCTCTCTTTCTGTCTTTCCCCCCTCTCTTTCTGCCTCTCTCCCTCCTAATTCCCTTCTCTCTCTCCCATTTTCCTCTCTTTCTCTTTCTCTTTCTCTCCGTCTTTCTTACCGCTCCCCCCTCGCCCTCTCTCCCTCTCTCTATCCCTCTTGTCCTCGTTATCTCTCTCTCCTTTTTCTCTTGCCCCTCTCATTTGGCCTCTCCTTCTCTACATCTCTCTTTCTTTCTGTCTGTCTTTTCTGCTCTCACTCCCTCTCGCCCTACTTTCCTCTCTCTCCCCCACTCTGTCTCTGACAGATGAGCCTTTTACTAGGATAATCCGGAACGTGATGGGTGAATGAGTGAAAGACACAAAGGGCGTCTGAGTCTTGGGGAGGGAGTGTGTGTGTGAGTGTGTGTAAATATTGTCACTCATCCACACTGACCTCCTTCCTCTCCCACATATAGATGTACTGAGACAAAGGCATGCAGGTTAAGACTTGGACCCGGGTAGAAGTAATGGACACTTCACAACACTGCTACTCAAATAAGCAGATACTGATATAATACCTCAATAAATTCAGCTAAAGTCATGATGAGTTAATGCCTTTACCAACAGTTAAGGGCCTGCATCCACCGAACGTGGTTTTTGCACTGGCAGCGCCTATTTTTAATACAAATCCTACGAGCTTCAGCGTTATGAGCACTAAGCACCCTCAGCGGAACAGAAGTGTTGGTGGAGACGTTTTTTTTGCCACAGCTCGTCAATGTCACTTCTTCCTTGCTAGCCAATCAAAATCAAGGGAGTGGCGGGACATATTAATGGGTGATACTCTCCCAACTGTTTTCTTGCACGGTTTATCTCATGCACTTAATCGCTACGTTTCGAAGACATGCGACTATCTAGTTCAAACGCTGCCGCTAATGCCAAGATGCAATGTCTCTGCATTGCGGCTAAACAACCGCTCTCAAAGGAACACATTAAATTTTTACATGAAATAGGAATGAATGCGGAAGTGCCGAATGATGCTTTTTGTAACTTAGCTACAACGAGTGCTGAGAGGAGCGCGAAGAAAACACACAGAAAGCACTCTGCAAGTAAGCTTTTGACTGCTCTCAGCACAAAAAACTGCGTTTGGTGGACACGGGCGCTAATGCATCAAGAAATATTGAAGCAAAGACCTTACAATCTCTAATCTATGTAATCTTGCATATTTTTGAATATATTTAGATTTTAATAAGATTTCTTAAAATTCTGTTAATACTTTCAATTAGAAAAAACATCCCAGCTTTAAAAGATGAGCATATTTACAGTGTAAACCTTGTCAGTGAATTATAAGTACAGCCCCCACAAACAACTGTTCATTCATTGAAATCAAGGTAAAATGTCCAATTAATCGTGATATTGATTATACTGCCCACCCCTAGAGTTGTAGTTAACTAACACATTCAAGACTTAATTAACCCTTCTGCTTATTCTTCATTAAGTAGAAATTAATTCTGCATCAATTTCTGATTTGAACTTCTCATTATTTTCTACTGATTTCCAGACCATCTCATATGTCTAGGTAGCTGAGGTAGCAATAGAGCTGTGCACGCAGTACCAAGTGCATAAACCTAGAACAATTTACAATTTAACTGAATAGAATCAGCCCTAAAGACCGGCCCAGTGTTACGATACCTGATTCAGCTGCTTGACTCAGTATCGTACCGATATCCGATATACATATCGCATCAGTGCATCCCCATACAATATATACCCAAATTACTGTGTCTTTTACATGCATTCACTTAGCCTGTACAGAATTATGGGATCTACATCTCAGTAGAAATCCTTCATGATTACATGAGCTTCTCAGTGGCAATGTCTGTTGCATTTAATGATCCATCTCCGAACATCCTTCACGCAAACACAATCTCTTGATTGGCTGGTCGTGACTACAGCTCGTCCTTCCTACAGACCGCAGCCTTCTAGGCATTTCACAGCTGACTTGATCTGAAGAGCAATTAAAACTTCTTGATGACTGACAGCCTCCTTCATATGCTAGGCTGCCCGGAATATCACTGCTCTGGAAATACTGTGCAGGCGAGACAGTAGACGTTCGACAGAATGATATATTGCTATCCCCAAGTCAGGAATGCACAATTCAGAAATGCTATGTGCAGTTGATAAAAGAGGTCTACACACACCTTAAATGTGTAGCTACAATACAAATCTGTGATTTGTGATTCAAGTGTGAAAATATTAGGGACGTAAAGCACAAGTTTCATCACAATATTTTCTTAAATGAAATCAATGGACAATAATTTGATGTCTGCCGAAAAGTCTGCTACGATATGATTTCCATTCAGTTTGGTTCAAGAGCCAGTGATATGAGACAATAACATACGCTGATTTAACACAATCACTATGATTCCAAGTCAAAAAGCATTATTTGACAGTTTTATTCCTGAGCTCAACCAGACAATTAAATAAAAAATCCTCTCTTTTATTTGAATTTTTAAAAATTGACCTACAATACAAAGTTACATTGCATTACGTATGATGTCTGATCAATGGATAGATGATCTGGGGTTGTCGTTCATGTAAGTTATGTATTGCTATACTGTAAATCGATATATCGTTAAAAATATAAAAAATAACTCAATTAAAGTGACTCTGATCCTCAAATAGATTTCAGCTAATAAAGCTTTTCTGTGCTTTACTCTGTTGCATCTTACACCAAAAGCTGTAACAAGCATCAAATGGGTTTTACTTTTGGAAGTCTGCCGTCTCCTGAAGCATAATGAGACATACAGAATACAGGCTGCAGGTCACCTGTCAGAGATTTTCAAATAAGAAACATTCCATGCTTTAGCCCCAAGTTTCTGCACACTGACATCACTGTCCATGCATGAACATTCCTGGACTAAAGTTTCTAAACTCACACCATCCAAACATTCCATCAAGACATGTAAGCATTCCAGGATCTGACCGCCAACTGAATGTTCATAAGCGCAGGGCGAAACTATTCTCTAAATGAATGCATTTGTAAATATCTTGAGTGGTATCTTACCTCGCCAAACGTACAAATTCAATATATAATGGGTTGATTTTTAGTAAGTTAAAATGTTAAAACCAAAGTATAGATTTCAAGGACAAGGACAAAGAAAACTGAGATTTTCTTTTTTTAAACATTGGTTCCAAATATTGTTTATCGGCCTTGTTAACTAGCAATAATTGATACTGGCCCTGAAAAAACAATATCGGTCATCCTCTACACCTTGTATCAGCTTGGCCTGTCTCATAAAAACTGGCCTGTGAAGAATAGGGCCAGACAGCAAATGAGGGAATGTTTAGGTCACTGGAGGGCAACGTATCGAGCAGCCATTTTCCAAACCTTGGGGCAGTTGATAGCAGTACAGTCAGGCAGTTGGCCCCGTGATCGGAGGGTTGTTGTTTCAAGTCCTGGGTAAAGGTACCACTCAGGTGCTCATGAGCAAGGTACCGTCCCCAAGAACTGCCAAAAAGCTGCCGGTTGCTTCTTCACAGATGGGTCAAATGCAGTCAAACTGCACTGTGTGCTGTGCTGTGTTCACAATGAGAAATACTCACTTAAAAATTATCAACAGAAATTTAAAAATGACTGAAATAATCAACACAGACAAGATTGCGTCGATTAGAAGCTCTGAAGGTCAATTTCGAGCCATTTTCAATTAACTGCCCAGCCCTATGTATGTTTTAGTTTGGGACACGTTGGGACAGAATCCAAGAAATATCCATAGATATAATGTAAGCTGGACAAGACACTGCTAGAAAACCTCAGCTGTCTTTATTCCTTTCACACAGGTTGTAAGGAAGACGCTGGACAGGGCACTAAATCTCCGCCTCTGTCTTCTCAGGCGGCTTGATGTAAGTCTGTTTATAAATGGATGTTGTCACTCATGTTTAATAGATTTGACCTTTGGCTCCAGAGAAGTGCTTCCAGGTGGCGGCACTCCAGTGTCGGCCTTCATGCCGCGGCGCAGGAACCTCCTGCAGTCAGCTAGCACATCGCTAATTATAAAGATCACATTACCTTCTCACCCAAATATCCTCTCTGATCCCAAACAGGTCCAACATTCCTCATGCAAACATACACAAACACGGGGCCTTGCTCTCCTCAGACTTGTGTGGTGAAACTAGGTTCTGTGACCTCTGCCTTGTGTGGAACATTTCAGTGAATTACAAGTATAATCTTGCTGGTAATCCTCTATTTAGAATGTGTAAATACAGTTATTGTACATTATTGACAGGTTTAGTGTAGAAAAAAATAAGCATTGATGTTTTTTATGTGGGATTCGTGTTTTCTTTTCTGGATTTTAACTACTTGTTTAAAATATAGTTTGCTCCTCGTTGTAGGGATGATAAATAAATAACCTCGCCGTCACTCTGTTAAATTTACCTTCACTGGGTAAAGTTTTACCTCACCCTACCTCGATCAATTTTACCTCACCGTCACTCGGTTAAATTTACCTTCACTGGGTAAAGTTTTACCTCACCCTACCTCGATCAATTTTACCTCACCGTCACTCGGTTAAATTTACCTTCACTGGGTAAAGTTTTACCTCACCCTACCTCGATCAATTTTACCTCACCGTCACTCGGTTAAATTTACCTTCACTGGGTAAAGTTTTACCTCACCCTACCTCGATCAATTTTACCTCACCGTCACTCGGTTGAATTTACCTTCACTGGGTAAAGTTTTACCTCACCCTACCTCGATCAATTTTACCTCACTGTCACTCGGTTAAATTTACCTTCACTGGGTAAAGTTTTACCTCACCCTACCTCGATCAATTTTACCTCACCGTCACTCGGTTGAATTTACCTTCACTGGGTAAAGTTTTACCTCACCCTACCTCGATCAATTTTACCTCACTGTCACTCGGTTAAATTTACCTTCACTGGGTAAAGTTTTACCTCACCCTACCTCGATCAATTTTACCTCACCGTCACTCGGTTGAATTTACCTTCACTGGGTAAAGTTTTACCTCACCCTACCTCGATCAATTTTACCTCACTGTCACTCGGTTGAATTTACCTTCACTGGGTAAAGTTTTACCTCACCCTAACTCGATCAATTTTACCTCACCATCACTCGCTAAATTTTAACTCACCGTCACTTGGTTAAATTTACTGTCATTTACTGTCATTAACCTTCACACTGTAATTTTTACCTCAGTGTCTCTCAGTTAACTTAACTGTGACTCGGTAAACTTGACCGTCTTTCAGTAAAGTTTTTCGGTAATCATATTACTAATATAACATTTGTATAGCATAGAATCTTTCTTATAAAAAGTATTCATTAGCTAACATTGGATTAATTTCGAGTGTTTTGTACTTGGATGAGTATTTTCAATATTGCCAATTTTTACTCACAGCTGTATAAATATAATGAAGGTGTCTTACTTTTTACTTTTCACATTACATTCAACAGCAAAACAATAGGCATTTGGCACGTTGCAAAACCTCACGTTCTGAATTTATAGGGTTCAAACGGACGAGTGGAAGAGGCTTAATGTTGTTGGTTCCAAATCAAGTCCAGTTTCCTGCTGGTGTCCTTGAAAATATTGCAGTGCCTTCAAGAAAGTGGAGTTCCTTTACACAATAATAGGAAGCATTAAAATACTTTAATATCAGGCTTGCCATCTCATGCAACAATAAGAACTGATAAGCGGTGAAAAAAAGGAGATGTTTTAAATGGGTGTGCACGAGAAGGTGAGTTTATGTGCTGGAACTTTCAGATAATAAGTGTAATAAACATTTTTATGACTCATTTTGTGTACTGGATGTGGAACAGATAGGGTAGGAGAATCTGCATCATTTGTTCGTTAAAACCAAAAATCAAAACTCAAAGAACACCACCATTTCACTCACAAGAAAAATAACTTGTAATCAAGAAAATCACTTCTGTGGGTAAAGACCCAACAATTTTCTGTGAGATTTTCGTTTTTAATTTTAATATGAAAATCAATTCAACAAATGATTTGACCCAGTTTCAGGAAGTCTTCACAAACTTCTGGAGAGCATTTGGGGACTGAGCATAAGAGCCGAAAAAATGATAAAACAACAAAGCTGGCTCCATTCTGTGGGAAAAATAATAAACACTTTCCCCACGTTGCGAGTTTCAGCAAGCATTCTATCGCTGTGTTGTATCTGTTTTCAGGTTGATAAGACGCATCCTCGCCTTGAGAATGCACACAGAGATGGCAAACAAAAACCCACTCAAACAACAGCGACGATAAACCCAAACTTCTTGTAAACTCCTGCAGGCGGAAGTCGATAGAGAATGCATGTCAACATTATTTTTCCTCACGTTATCTTGAGAAACATAACTCGTGATTTTGACATAACGAAAGTTTGTTTCTCAACATCAGGGCGTACTTTCATTTGTGGTCACTCAACAGGTTTAGTGTATTAACAGAACTGAGGAAACTACTTTTAAATATCAGCGTTCCAAGCTACAAGCTACTTACAATTTAAAAGTTTCTAAGCTACAATCAAGATTAAATATAGTAGTTAGCTACACTACAAGATACAGAGTAAAAGCAGCTACATCCATGTTATTACTGATTTTAAAAGTAATATTAAAAACTACATTTTATAATTATGTAATGTCAAATCACGTTAAGGTTTCAATGAGGTTTAGGTGTTTTTCGGCTAACATAATTTACACCCAAATGGGCAACTTATATCCGTTTCACCCTCCAGAGTCATACATACAAAGTAGCTTCACTACCGATAAGCTACTGAATAAAATTGTTAAGTTAGAAGTGTTGATTTTAGTTAGCTACTAGCCAACACTTTATAACCACACTACATCATAATTATTGTAAACGAACGCATCCAGTTTGATTCTGGTCACAAATTGAAATTGCAGTAATATCTATCACTGCTGAATAACAACTGACCTTGCACACGACAATTGGGACTTCAGCTTTTCCATTAGAAAAATTAAATATACCTCCACTGATCTTAAAAATAACTTATTTTTGTTGTGATTTTGAGGTAACAACTTTCAAGAGTTCAAGATTACAAGAAAATAAGTTGTGGTCTCGAAAGAGCAAGAACAAAATAGTGCTGAAGCATGTCCTCTATCGACTTCCGTTACTGCAGGAATTTTTGTTGAATCTGTGTGTATCATTTGTTCATTTTTCACATTATAGCCTAAAACCAAAGTCCAATATTTTATCAATTATCAAAAAGTTATCAAAATTAATTGTTTCCAATTTCCATTTTGCACTCAAATAATAAAGTGGAAAAAGTGCCCTCGTGATGCACAGATGTTTGCACTCCGACCTGTGAGATAACGCCAGCACCCTGGTGAGTGAAGGTGGGATGTGAGGCCCGTATTTAGTCTGTAAGGAACAGCGCCCCCTCCATGGGGGAATGGAGGGGGGGCTCGACATTCGTCATGTCTCTGCTTATCGAGGAATGTGAGATATTCAGCACTGTGTGCAGTGTCTGACCTGAACGTAACATGTTCGGCAACGCCAAATTCCAAACACGTGTGACCCATTCAAAACTCTTTCTCACACACACACACAATCTTCCAAACATCACACACACCCTCACACACTCTCTTAGCCACTAAACCTCACACACCCCATCAAACTTCACACACGCACGTTCACCCCCTCACACATGCACATACCCTCACATACTAACATAAACCTTATACACACCCTCGCATACCTTCCCAAACCTAACACACCCTCTCTCACACCTTCCCAAACCTCACACACACACAGATAACACACCCTCACACCCCTCCAAACCTCACATACACCTTCACCCTACTGCCAAATCTCTCACACACCCTCACACACTCCCAAACCTAACACACTCCCTCAAACCTCACACACACCCCTCACACCCCCCAAAAGTTACACACACTCTCACACCGACCCAAACCTCACACACACTCTCACACTCACACACCTCTTACACACTCCCTCACACCCTCCCAAACCTCACTCGCTCCTTCATACCCTCTCCAAATCTCAAAGAAAAAATGATGCATTTTACAAGAAAACAAAATCCAGAGCATATCTGATCATTTACAGTAGGTACAGTAAAAGTCAACATTGAAACAAAATACTGAATATAATGTGGGTGAGAAAGGGAGAGAGATGATAAGGTTGGAGTTTGGTCAAATCTCTTCTAAAAGCTGAGATGTCTGATACTGTCTCATGTTTCAACATTCCTTATGCCAGTTTGGATTTCTTTATCCTGCCAGGACTGGCACTGGAGAGAGAGAGAGAGAGAGAGAGAGAGAATGCAGACCTCCACTGAATTTCCTCCTTTGTCATCCCCCACCGTAAGCCATTCAGTGCACTTACCTGCTCCAGTGCTTCCCAGTGTGGAGGCAAAAACAGAATTCCAACTGAGTCTGTAAATAAAGACTGCCAATGGACCTTTACCTGTCAGTGCACTGTATTCTACTTGCTACAAGAAAAATGCACAGGTTGGTAGTTAGGAAGTTGACCCCATGATCGGAAGGTCACCGGTTCACATCCCAGACTGGTAAAGGTACCACTGAAGTACCCATGAGCAAGGTACCGTCCCCAAACACTGCCCCCCAAGTGTGTTTCGTTTCACTGTGGTGCACTGTGTGCTGTGCTGAGTTCACAATGACAAATAATCCCTCACCCACTCATTTTACTGAGTTTCCTACACTGTAAAATGATTTGGACTATAAGTCATTATTGTCATTAGGTTACTGTCATTAAATTAACACACTTCTTTCTTTTATTTACTTCATCTGAAAACAACCTTTTCACTAATTTTGGTAAGTTTTCAGTTTTCAGTTCAAATGAAAATTTGAAGATGCCACACTAACTAAAAACTCTAAGGGCCAGTTTTCCAAACTATGATTAAGCATAAGCCTAGACTACCATGCAGCATCAGAGTTGAATCTCCTTTGGTACTGCAGTTTAGCCCAAGACCAGGATTAATCCATGTTCAAGAACTACATTTCTTTGACTAAAAGTGGACTTATCTAAAAACTAATACTAAGACTAATATTAATATTTTGACTAAAAATAATGACTAAAAGTTGACTATATTAACTACTTTTGATGACAAAAACTAGAATATAACTATAAATGTAGCAAAAACTGTTAAAAGAAAACTTAGACTAACAATATTTTGACTTTGAATATTGACTAAAAACTCACTAAAATATAACTTTTTTATTCAACTAAAACTATAAAGAATAGAAATGAACAAAAAGTCACTAAAACTAATAAACATTTTCTTTGAAATGTTAAGACTAACACTAACATTTTCACTAAAATATTTACAAAAATTTGAAACCAAATTTAACTACATTTTTAAAATTAAAAGTAGATTAAAACTAAGACACAGTTTCACCTAAAGACTAACAATAACACTAACTCTTACTAAAAATATGGATTAAAAATTGACTAAAATAAAACCTTTATTTGACTAAAACAATGACGGACTGAAATAACAGATGAGACCAAAATGGGACATTTTCACCAAAATATTAAGACTAAAATGTATCAGAATCTAATAAGTATTTTCAACCAAAGACTAAGACTAACATTTACTAACATTTTGACTAAAGATATTGACTAAAAGTAACTTTTATTTGACTAAAACAATGAAGGACTGAAACTAATAAACATTTTCATTAAATATTAAGACTAGCACTAACATTTTAACTAAAAAGTAATCTAATATTTTTTACAGTGATGTTGACTATAAGTATATTTCTCAAATGTCAGACTGGCAGCACATTAAATAAAAGAACTGTAATAGGAGGCTACATGTTTCAGGCCCACATGATACTGAGAGGTGAAACAACTCTGATTTCAGCCCGACTTTTGGCGTTTGGTTCAGGTTCATGTGTCCAGGCGTGGAAAACATCCCGTCTGGAGACGTTCCCGTATGTAGGGTGGGATAAGACGGACGTGTCTCTACAGACCCAGAGTAAACATGCTGGTAGACTTTTAATGGTGCCTTGGAAGTCAAACTTCTCATGCCAAAATATATACAGTTTATTTGATTGTTCTGGTGTGGTTCATACCGCAATAAACTCGTCCAAATTTGTTTTACCTTCTTGGTATTTACGCCTACAGCCTTTTGAAGAGGCTGTGATCCAGAGTGACATTTCCGAATTACAGCGACTCACTCTGGAGCAACTTGGGGTTAAGGGTCTTGCTCGGGGCCCACTGACGGTAGTGACTGCACATTTTGATTTTGAATTACATTTACTAGAAGTACGATGTGGTGTGGGTAATGGAGGACATATGGGTGGTGGTGGTCTAGAGGTTACGATCCTCACCTCGCCATTTCCAATGTCCAGCACTACCATCATGGGTCCCTGAGGAAGACCCTTAACCCCAAGTGCTCAAAGGAGACTGTCCCTGAAATTAGGAAAATGGAAGTTGCTCTGGATAAGAGTGTCTGCTAAATGTTGTAAATGTATGACAAAAAATATTCATCAATGATCTGATTTATCGCCATGACAATAAGATGAGACGTTGATGAGCTAAAGCTAGATCTTTGATAATAAATAAAACGAGACAGAGCTAAAATGTTAGCTAAGCAACACATTTATTAATTTAAGCAACGCAGACCTACACTCTTAAAAATATTAGAACCAAAAGTGGTTCTTCACAGTGATGCTGTTGGGCAGAGGTAGGCAGCTCCGGTCCTGGAGGTCCAGAATCCTGGAGGTTTTCCGTCCTACCTAATCAGTCTCTTCTAGTGGTTATCTACCTGACAACAGGTGTGGATGTTCTGTAATCCAGTTGGATGGAAAACCTCCAGGACACAAGACCTCCAGGACCGGAGTTGTCTACCACTGCCCAATGTACAACTTTTCTTCAACTTAAAACTAAACAAAAAACTTTGAAGAATAGAAATAACTGAAATGTGACTAAAACTTATAAACATTTTCACCCAAAAACTAAGATTAACATTAACATTCCGACTGAAAATAACGACTGATAAGTTGATAACAAAATAAGTTGACTAAGATGAACTACTTTTCATCAACTAAAACTGTGAAGGATAGAAGTACTATATCAATAATGTGGCTAAAACTAATAGACATTTTCACCTAAAAACTAGGACTAAAGCTAACTTTTGAACTAAGAATAATAACTTTAAGTTGACTAAAATATAACATTTTCATCTTAATAATGAGACTAACGTTCCGGCTAAAAATAAAGACAGAATACCAACTAAGCGTTGACTAAAATAACTTTATTGTTTGAGTAATATAATGAAGTGTAAATCATAGAAGTTACAACTTTTCGTCTCCAAAACCAAAAAATAGAGGATAGAGGTGTCTAATATTTGATTAAACATATTAATAAACATAATAAACATTTTTATCTAAAGACTAAGACAAAATAACAACAAAATGCAATTTCATTCACTCATCTCCAAGCCACAGTCTTTTGCTATGAAATTGAGAATCAAATCTTCCTCTTTTTCAAAACTGCTTGGACTAAAGAAGCGTTTGATATAACGTTCCCTCACTTGTAGGTCACGTGATGCAGCTTCTGGCTTTTTGCCCAAACGTTCCTCAAGTATGACAGACGTACACAGTGAAGTCTCATGAGGGTGTTCGTGACTTTACACTCTAAAACCTCCGTGGCTCGACGTCCTCGGGTTACACAGACACATCTCCACGCCAGTGCCGTTAACGCCACGCAGCTCGTTGTACCGGACGCGTTCCAATCGCATGCAAGGGGACGGGGACTGAAGCATGCGAAGACGCAACTTTCCTATACTCCCCTATGCGACCCGTTAAATATTTACTACCAGCGGACAAATCCGTGCACTCTGATCTTTAACTGTCTATGAAAAATGCAAAACTTCGTGCCTGCGCCGCTCCGTAACCAGGCCCGGATAAGCCGATTTTACGGCGATTTGACGCTTGCCACTGAAACTTGACAGGAGTTTCTCTGGCAGAAGAGGGTTTCGCTTGGAGTCGGATGTTCAGCTTAGATTGTCTCTTTTGATTAAATTTGAAATTTGTTACACTTAGACACACGCATGTTTTCACTGGATTTGCTATCAGTGAGATCTTCAACAAACAACTAAGGACATCTACAGTATATCAGCAAAGGACTTAGCGGGCAGTTGATAGCTTAACGGTTTGAGAGTTAGGCCGGCAATCGGAAGGTTGCAGACTCAAATCCCAAGACCGATAAAGGTGCCACTAAGGTACTCATGGGCAAGGTACTGTCCCCAAGCAAAGCTGCCCACTGCTGCTTCATAGACGGGTCAAACGCAGAGGTCACAGTTGGTTGTGGTTCACTGTGTGCTGTGCTGTGCTGTGTTCACAATGACAAATAATCACTAAAAAGGATGTGGTTTTCAAAGCCTAGATGTACGTCGCTCTTAGTTAGATAGTTTTGTTCCATAAATTGTCACTTACATTTATTCCATTTAGCCGACGCTCTTAACCAGAGCGATGTCCATTTCCTAATTTCAGAGACAGTCTCCCTGAGAGCAACTTGGGGTTAGGTGTCGTAGTGCTGGTAGTGTTGGAGGTAGGATTCAAACCCATGACCTCTTGGTCCAGATGTGAATATCCTAAATAAAAGCTGCCCACTGCTCCTTCACGGATGGGTCAAATGAAGAGGTCACATTTGGTTGTGGTGCACTGTGTGCTGTGCCGTGGTGTGTTCATAATGACAAATAATTACTCACTTTTATTTACTTTAATTTGCACACGATTAGGGTACATTTTACTCCATGTTGCATTTTTGTAACTATATATGTAGCATCGAGTGTGTGTATGAGTGTGTATGTGTGTGTGTTTTGGGAAGGCCTGGTTGAGTGCATGTTCAGCATGCCAGTCTTGTTTTTACAATCCGTATGTCTCCACACGCCCTCCCTCAGCACAGGAACCTGCAGCGTTATGCAATGCTGCTCCAGAAACCCAAGCGTGCTGAAATGTGTTTAATGATAATGAGCCGTCACTCAGGCCAATATTAGGCTTTGCATACAGCACAGACGCCACGGCTTCAGGTTTCTCTTGGCATCTTCGGAAATACCACGTGGCATCATACTGTCAAGCTTCTTGGCTCTGTGGGATTCAGTATTGCTGTGTACCAGCAATCGCCTTGTTCTCATCATTAAATTTTCTTCTTTATGTTATCAAACTCATATGCGATTTCAATTTTTAAAAAAATGAATTGAACACTTAAGTGGCTGAGGATTCTCCAAAGTAAACGTACTTGCTGGATACCAACAATCACCTTGTTCTTTTCATTATTTCCTTTTCAGCTTATTGAAGAGATCTGGGTTATTAAGTTTGTATGGCTGTTGTTGATATCCCAACTGGAACCTCATTTCCCCCCTTTTTTTTCCCTAGTCAAAAAAATTGTCATTTCCTTTTTGGCCACAAGGGGATGCAGCTATTAAGGTTGTGATTCCCAACTTTCACCACAAGAGGACGCCACCATTAAGTTTGTCATTCTCAACTTTGGTCACAAGAAGTCGCCACATGTTTCCGAGAAAAACAAGCATTTATGTTGCGTGGGGTAAAATTGTGGATTTTTTGTTTTTAGTGTTTTGAAACAGTGGAAGGTCTATACTGTACTGTTGGGAATAAATTACCCTTTCCATCCTAAAAACGTGACTTTCTTGATGTGAGGAATTCAATTCCAGCAGAATGTTAAAAGTTTCTGAATCCATCTTCGTCTCCCGAGTTCAGTTAACCTAACGCAGGTAGGCTATCCGTGTGGCTGTGAATGCAGCGTAGGCTACCGTAAATGCAAACGTAGCTGCGACCGCACCAAGCGTCTGTGAGTGCTGCGTCGATAGTCAACTTCAAAGGCAGATTTCTCCGTTTCTCACTTGGCGTGACAGGAGAAACCCGACTCCTTTGAATGTTGATACCTCAGTCATATGTCATCCGATTCATTCCATATAGGTATCGTTTTGAAGCTTGATTTATGCCCTTTCATGAAAATTTCTCAATAACTCAATTTCGAAAATTTGCGACAAGCAACTGGTTTTGCCGTGGAGGGTCACAAATAAGGTTGTCATTCTCAACTTTCACCACAAGAGGACACCACTATTAAGGTTGTCATTTCCAACTTTAGCCTCAAGGGGCGACTCCATTAACGAGGACTGCACTGTCACTTTTCTTGTGTTTAGCCTGTACCTGACATGAGTTTAACATTAATTCAACAGCTCAAAGTATAACAGTTAGCTCAACTATAGCGGAGCCTATCCCAGTAAATATGGGTACAAAGCGGGGACCAACCCTGGGCAAGCGCCAACACAACGCAGGGCACACTACTCGTGCCCACTTTCTGGATACTTAACTCCTTCCACAGTTAACCGTAGAGACACCTTTCATGGTTTAAAACATGATCATTTAGGTTTAGCTTACACAAAGTGGTACAAGAACACAGGAGAAATGGCTGCTGAAAACTGAACGTTGCACATTTGTATTCCGCTAAGCAATACCAATGTCTGGACATTGTTTCTGATTAGATAAAGATAAGAAAATACACTTTTATTTGTCACTGTACACATACAATGAGACAAGTCTCAGATTAATAATAAATTGTCAATTTAAACAAACAAAAATGGGATTTTGTGTCAAAAACAAAGCAAGTGCTCAGTAACTCCAAAACTAAATGAAAATGTAAAATGTAATTATAAACCACATTAAATATTTGCAACAGCCAAAAGGCCTATTTTTAAAACAGGTAAAGACAGGAATACAGTAGTAGCCAGAAGCATTTACTGAAATAAATGGCACCCATTAACTTGCAGTATTGTTTAATTAACAACTTATTTAACAATAATTTAATCATTTAAGATCATCTACTTTAATGTTATAATTTAATTTTATAGTATGATACACAATATTACCTCAGATTATGTCATTTCAATATGCTTTTTTGGCTACATCACTAATTCTAAAATAATAAAGGAAAAAAATGTATTCTATTAAAATCACTCTGAGTCATTTTATTCAGACGCAATTTAAAAACAAGTGCAGAAAAACAATACCAAGACGAATATATCATAAATGTTTAATACATAAAATACTTTAAAATGTATATATACGCAATAAATTGTATACGGTACAGTATTAAAGAGAAAGGTAAGAAGAGGTAAGAATTTTTCCAAAATGTATGGAAAAAGTTTCATTACTGAATGACTGTATTTCTATGTGATGGTGCTGTTAAAGGCGTTTTGTTATGCTTATAGGGAGTATAGGTCGCCTTTTTAGAGTTTTTAGGGGATTTATTTGAGTTTTCGACTTAAGTCGCATGTTCTGGAATCAACTGACGTCACAAGTTAAGGTATTACTGTACATACACAATATACTGCATGAATCATTGCACGAATCCAATAATTAATGGAGAGAATAACAAACAAGAAATACAGTAGCTGTTATACCCACTGAGGCATTTTGTTACATAGTCTCACAGTGTGATGTTGAAGGACAGAAAGTAAAATGTATACATGTACAGGATTAGAAAGACAGATAACAAGCACAAAGCATGCAACGGCCTGTTTGTAAAAGCCTGTCTCATAAAAATGGATGTGCATTTCTAATCTACACCCCGTATCACTGCACACCTTTCTTCTTCCCACAACAACACACCTGTCAAAACTTCCCAAATATTTCATGTTAAAAAACAAGCGGTCCAAAATAAAACTCCTTCATCAAACACTACATGCATATCCCTCTCAGTCATCTGAGATGGAGCGATTTCAGAAAAAAACAGATTTTTCAGAACAAACCTGGAGTTGGTAAACATGCTTTGGTACAAAGGGGAAGGTGGACTTCACTCAGGCACATTGTTTGTGCGGTTAGACGGAACACTGATTGGCCTCCATTTTGTTCCAGAGCCCTTGGTTTGTTCGGCGTTTTCCTGAGGACACGCACCGTGTTCCGTTGTAGTAACAAGGCTGGGGTTATTTTGTGGTTAGACTGACTCACCTCATGTACATATTCCAAAGAGCCAAGGAAAGGCGAGATTATTTATGTAGCACTTTATCACACATAAAAGCTCCAAGTTCTTAAAAGACAAGGTGCTTCAAAATAAAAGTATCATTAAAAGAGGATTAAAACATTGCAGAAGCAGCTCAGAAGGAATCTGTAACTTACAGCAGAACTGAATCCAATTTAGATTCGCCAATCAACCCATACGCAAACACGGGGAAAGCATGCAGAAACTTCACGCAGAAAGGCCCTACGGCCGACCCGGGAACCAAACCTCGCTGTGAGGCGACTGCACCACCGTTCTGCCTCACAGTGAGAGGATCTTGCGGATGGGTTAAATGCAGAAGTCACATTTCGTTGTGGTGCACTGTGTGCTGTGCTGTGGTGTGTTCACAATGACAAATAATCACTCACTCACTCATTTGTTCTTTGGCACATATTCATAGTGCCAAAGGCAAAGGGGAATGTTTAGGTGTGCATGATTCAGCTCGGAGTCGATGGCATTGGTGGGGTTAGACAGCGAGCAGTCGTTCTTTGGTGCATTTAGTTTGCGCAGATGCCACAGAGCCTGACAGCTTTTAGTTGTTGGCATTGACTGGAATGCATGAGTGAACTACCATAAATGCTTGCTGGGGTTAGACAGAGGGCACACGTTTTTGGCACTGATGCACAGAAGTGAAGAAAATTACAGCACTACAACAGAAAGAAATATTTTACTTTCTTTGCAAAGACAGTTATTTTTAACTACCAGGTGTTGAATTCGCAAAAATGGCATCTGATTGGCTACCCTGGCTGGTGGCTTATGGTCATCACATCACATCAAAGTCTTGGCAGCTGCAAGATGGAAAGCTTGCAAGATGCAAGAATCCCTGATTGTGAAATACTTTAGTTTGGATGTAGAACAAAACCACTATTATTTTTGTTAAGCATTAACCATTTAGTTATTTTTGAAGGTAAATTTTACCCTGCATTTCCTATGTACCCATATCCTTCCAACATGGGTTCACGGATAAATGGCTCAATGTTTTGTAGGAAACGACAATGATTCGTCAACAGTTGCAGAAAAGTTGTGGTGAACTCGGGGTGGTTCTGGATAATAAAGAGACAAACAAGTTTTTGAGATGACATTTTGTTCTGAAAGCCCTACACAGTTTTCAAAAAGATTCTGAAATGTACCAATGTTTTTCTTAAGAATCTCTTACGCACTCTTAAACAAATTTCACTGCATGCCAATTGGTGCAAAACATTAACTTAATGGGTTTATAAAATTCTAAAGTTGTATATTATATTTTAATATCTTAACTATCTTAAGAAATTGACCTCAATGGACCTAATTTTTTCTTAAATTTGTTCTTAAACAATGTTCCTATAGATGTTCCAGCGAAAGCATCTCTATGCTTAATGATACTGGTGAATGTCAGAATGTGTGTGAACATTGCTATGGTGTGTTTTAAAACCTAATTTCTTCATAAGATTTGTTGTGAATGAGACAATTTTTTTAGCATTAGCTTTTTAGTACAGTAGCTATTTTCCAGCAACTTTTGTCTTAATATAATGTTAAAATTTAGATCAGATCATCTGAATTTTGACTTTGATACAGGTCTCTTGACCATTTAGCTCAGCTCAAAGAAATGACAAAAATAAAATCACGTTGCATCTTCTATTTTACATTAACCTCCACTCCTCACCGTCTTGAATGTGTTGTTGGCTTTTGGCCAGCGCCAGAAGAAAAACACATGTGATTGCCTGTGTGTCTATATTTATAATAATTAATCTAAATTTGTGATGATTGCAAGGTTTTGCAGCCGAGGAGGAGGCAAGTCTCAGCTCATCGCCGTGTTGTTTGTGCCAAGAGCTTCTCGGAGCATCTTGTTGGCTTCCATCGAACTAATGCTAGCGGTAGCCATGGTTTTTGTAGTCAACATTTAGCTGATCCACCAGCCAATCACAACGTTCTGGAGAGTTTAGCATGGGCTAATGTTGGTCTATTCAGAAGCAAACGTGGACAGAATGGAAACCGCTGTTCATCATCCTTACGTAAGAGGTTTTAGTGGCGCCTTGTCTCTTGACCCAACTTCCCTTGCTGATTATAATAACTAATACCCATGTTTTTCAAAAGCGTGTTATAGTTTCCATAATGTTATCTTTTGGCCTCTTTGCCTGGCATATTCATAGTCATGACTTCATTGTAACACCATTAAGAGATAATTGCCAGCAGGATGTTGATTTCCCAAATCTAAACTATATTTTGGTTTTTTACATAGTTACCTGGAATAGCTGTATATTATCTGGATTTTTTGAACTGGTAAGGGACTGTAATCTGTACAATTCCACTGAAATGTCTCATGGTAATCTGGTCCATAAAACCAGTAGTGTGTAGAGTAACTGAAACTTCTGCACAAATAAAAGTAGAGACTTCATATGAGGAAAATGACTCTAGTAAAAGTCCCACTTTAGAATACTAACTTACAAGTGAACAAGTTTCTGATTGTATTGTTACATAAGCATTTGGAATCTAAGATTCCCCACATAGCAAGGTATAATCCAGTAATTATGGATTTTTATAATGATTATTTACAATTTATTCAATCCCTGTTTTACCCCTTTCAATTTTTTTAGGGGTCCAAGCACAAAGTGCTATGAAACCCTGATGTAATTATTACATTATTTCTGAGGTGCTAATTAGACAATCCCGCTATTTGTTTTTTGTCACTAGTTATGACTTCTGACTCAATGACTCCTTTGACGCTTATGGCATCAGCTGCTTTTGTGCTGCTTTTTTTTTTTTTTTTACTTTTTCTTGGTTGCCTCTTGCGGTATATTCAAGTTTGTAATCATTCTGCAATGTTACATATTTATATTTGTCTAATTTGTCTTCTTTTTTTTAACATACTCCTATCGTATATACTCCAACCGTATAGTGGTTCATCACTTTTCCTGAGTTTATTCTCAATGTAATGGGGAATGTAGTTCTTTTCCAGAAAGGCCAAAATCGACAGAATACTCTATTACAAAAAGAGCCGATAGCTGCAGCTCTAATTATTTTCAATGTTTTGTGTCCCAGTGTTTTCCTCTGTTTAAATTATTTGATACCAATGATTTGTAATCAGTGTTAATGATGTTCTAGACAGTTGTGATACGATGAAGCAGGAGAGACATGTTTTACACATTATAATAAGTTCCCCTTTGCCACATATAAATGTCAGTAATGAAGGAATAGGCAGATAATTGATATCTGATGTCTACTAACTCATGAAAAACTCAAAATCAGCTAAAAATGAAGAACTCTGACACCCGAGTGTAACTCTACTGGTGTTTTAATGGTAATAGCATGTTAACAAACAGCTAATGAAGTTGACACTTTAACATTCTGCCTGAGACAAATGGACGAGATAAGCTGAGAAACTAACAAGATGAGATTTCGCTAAATAGTCATCCTGCGTCAATTTATATCTACTTTTTTTTTATCACTGCTTATTAATGATTTATTATTAAAGACTACATCTCAGATATTAGTTATCTGCCTAATCCAAGTGGACCGCTTGAGTTGATGATTCCTCTGTCCATCCTGATGTTTCATGCCATTTTTATTATTAATTATTGATGATGTTTAATTCTGGCAAAAAGGGAGCCATATTATAAAGTGTAAAGGATATCTCACCAAATTGTGATCCTGCATCAATGAATCACAACTTGTTTGTCTGCTTATTAATTATATAATAACTGTCTACAACCTGATTAACACCTTGATTATAAGCTACAGTATTTATAACACTTCATAAGAGTCTTACTGTAAAGTGGTACCAATAATTTTAATTTTGTTAGTTTTAATTTATTTGTAATTTCAGTGTGTTTTAATTTCTATTTTATTTTTATTTATTTGCCTTTTTTTATCATCTTGCACCTATGAATAGTGACTTGGTTTATTTTATTACCTGTATTATTAGAACATCAGTTTTGCAGTATTATTATGACAGGGCTATTGGAGTGGAGGAGAGTCAAGGTTTGCATTCAGAGTTCTTATCTGCCTCGCTGCAGGAGCTGTTTAGTGGTTCCTGTTATTGCAGTGTGGTGTCACGCTGCTCAAACCCAAACTCCCGCTCCGACTCGCTCTCGATCCGCTCCTTTTTTTAACCGCTTAACAATTCAGATTGTATAAATCTCCCATGGCAGAAAATACAAATTGTTTGTTATTACAATGCCAGTTCGCCGCAGGCCCGGTGTGTGCTGTTTTGACTTTTTAGAACAATCAGTGTTTGCAATAAAAGACGACTCCCTCCTCCCTTTTTTCCAGTACTTGCCCATAAAGGTCTTCCCAAAATTTTTTAGAAAGTTTGATCTGCATCCAGTATATTTTTCCTGTAACTGGAAAGCCTCAAGTCCCTGGAGAATCACTTGGGACAATTAAAAGAATGTATACTTTTTTAAAGGCCTATATGAAATATTGTGCTGTGTTTCTAAAATGAAATATCAACTTATTTAGATTTCTTTTCTATAAATGCTTTATATCACTCTATTTCTGACTATGTTTACAAAATAAGCATCTGCTCGGGGACACGTGAGTATCTAGTTCAAATGCCGCTGCTAATGCCAAGATGCCATTACTCTCCATTGTAAAGATTATCTTGTCGGCTAAACTACTGATCTGAAAGCAACACGTTACAACGTTTACATGAAATAGGAACGAATGGGGATGTGCCAGATGATGCTTTTCGTCACTTATCAGCGAAAAGGGCTGAGGAATGCACCAAAAAAACACACACAGTGAGGTTTGATCGCTTTCAGCACAAAAAAAGGGTTTGGTGAACACAGGACCTAATTCGTGAGCGATCTCTTTGTGGAAATGTGATCAAGTGGCAAATAAAAGAGATCACGATCACAATATGAAGAAATGTGAAATTTACATTTATGGCATTCGGCAGACACTGTTATCCAGAGCACCTTCTATTTCCCAATTTCAGGGACAGTCTCCATGAGCAACTTGGAACTAAGGGTCTTACTTAGAGACCCAATGATGGTAGTGCTGGAAGTAGAATTCAAACCCACAACCTCTTGGTCCAAAGGCAAGTGTCCTAACTGCTAGACCCAGATTGTAAAATGATAATGAGTGGCAGTTGGTAGTAGCGTTGGAGTCAAAACCACCCAAACTGAGACCAAGACAAGACCAAGACTATGAAGGGCCGAGACGGAGATCAGGGCGAGCAAGACCGAGTTGAGACCGAGACTGGACCAAAGCACGTTTTACAGCACATGACAGATAAGTGGAAGATGCAAAGCCTAAGCAACATTAAAGATGTTTATTCAATATTTCTCTCTTCCATATCTATAATGAGGAAATCACTTCACTGGAAGCAGTTATCAACACTGATCACATGACATGTTAAACTCAACAAACCACAGTGAACACTCCTCAAGACCAAACTCACTGTGTTATTGACCTGCAGAGTTGTTATTATTCAGAGACTTTCTATGGTTTAGTGCTGTGAAGAACAATAAGGTTAGTGCAGGTGGAAACACTTCTTCATCCATTTGGTATCTATCTGGATACAGAATAAAATTATTGATAACAAATAATACATTTTTTAATATGTATTTTTCCTATTGATTACTCTTTAACATTATAAAATTGAAAAATATCTGATCAATTGAAAATGAAATACTAAAGTTTTGGATAATTTTGAGCCGATTTGGATTCATTTTGTTCTATAAAATGAGCTGCTTTTGGCCTGTCTGGAAGAGAACTACATTTTTGCAGATGATGGCGTTCCATATGAGAGTCACAAGCGCATGTTTAATGTAATTAATGTGTTTTTACACAATTATTTCAGTTTTTGTGCACGTAATTCCACAAACAGAGGAATTAATATATTGTCCAGTAAGTTGAAAGTCTTGTGATTCTGACGGTATGTGTGTGGTTTCTGTAAGTTAAAGGGATTCTCAGTTATTAAAACACTAATTAATAAACAATGGAAAATGCCTGCGTCGGTCTCAAAGAGTTTTAATAGTAATATTCTCAGAGTTGTGGTCTCGGCTGGTCTCTAAATAAAATCCTGAGTCCATGATAAGACCGTGAACAAATACGACCGAGTCCAAGAACCGAGACCTTCCAAAACCCGTCTGGTGCACTACAACACTAATTGGTAGTGTAATGGCAGTTGGTAGAGAATGGGCCTCTCGATCAATAGGTCGCTGGTTCAAGTCCTGGATATGTAAATGTACCACTGAGGTACTCATGAGCAAGGTACCGTCCCCACGGTACCTGCTCCCTGGACGTTGCCAAAAAGCTGCCATTGCTCCTTCACAGATGGGTCAAATGCAGAGGTGACTTTGGCAAGACCAAAGTAACTGCATTAGAACAGAGCTGGATTTGAACCTGCATCCTCTTGATACAGTGATACTCAGTATCAACACTAAGATTGGGCCATCGCATGGCAACAATGAAAATGACACCTCACTGCGTCTGCGTCATGACGTTTCTATTATATTTGTCCCTCAAAACAAGATGTGATTTGGCAATGCTGGCGATCCAGCCCGTGTTCATGGAATGTTGTTTGTTCATTGCCACCATCAGTGCTGCTGCCGCTGCCGCTGCCGCCAAAGGTGTTTTTCCTCCTCGCCATGGCAACCGGCAGAAACCTGATTGCTCAGGCCATGCGGGAAGTGCTGCGAGGACAACAGGAAGTGCCCTGGCTCCGGTGACTGGGCTTCGAAGAATTCCAGGAAGTTATTGTACTCTGTGGAATGGCCCAAAGAATGCGGCATGTCTGCAGCCGAGAGAGAAGGCGGACCGCGATAGAGGACGGGGCTTTGAAGATAACACCTCCCCCTGTTTTTCTGATGCATGGGTGCCACTGGTCTGCCACGGCGCCGGCCACCGTCCTACCGCGGCACATTCCACACTGTCCAAAATGACATTGAATAACCCCTGTTTGGTAAGAAAAGCTCTGTACTGTACGTGAACGAGGGATTATTTGTCATTCTGACCTGAACATGAGCTGTGCATCAGTCTAGGAACAGTGAGCAGCATTGCTAAGGGATGGCCTTTGCTCACAGGTTACTCTATAAAACATTGTTGTTTTTTTACAACCACTTTTCATGTCTCAATTCCAGTGGTACGTTCACCAGGTCTGGGATTTGAACTGTTGACCCTCTGATCACGGGCTCGCTACCTCTGCCTCAAAGGAGTACCGAGTGAGTGATCATTTGTCATTGTGAACACACCACAGCACAGCACACAGTGCACCATAAACCAAATGTGATCTCTGCATTTGACCCATCCGTGAAGGAGCAGTGGGGAGCTGACGGGGATCAGTGCTTGGGGATGGTACACTGCTCAGGGATCATTCAGTTGTACCTGTGTGAACAGTGGTGAACCTGTTACCTTAACTGGTATGCTACCGCTGCCCAAAGGAGTAGAGTCTTTGGGGAATCTCCAAGATCCATGGACAGCATGGCACCCACTGGACCCTGCACAGGTTAGCTCTTGCCCCAAGACATAAAGAGATGACGGGGGTGGGAACATCCTGCGTACATCCTTCATGCAAGATCTACAATAGTAATGCTTCATGTTGTCTACCAGTTAGTGAGTGATTATTTGTCATTGTGAACATACCACACAGTGCACCACAACAAAATGTGATCTCTGCATTTAACCCATCCATGAAGGAGCAGTGGGCAGCTAACAAACATCCAGGGAGCAGTGCTTGGAGATAGTACCTTGCTCATGAGTACCTCAGTGATAACTTTACTGGCCCTGGGTTCGAACCTGTGACCTTCTAATTATGAGGTGAACACCTTACCATTACGCCACAAACTGCCCCTATTGAGGGAGTTAAGGGAGTAACTATGTGAAGCAAACCATCTTAACATGGCAGTGTTGTGGCAATAATGCAACAACGCGGTGAAAGAAGATGTACTTTTAATACTTAAGTATTTTTTAAAGCAGGTACTTCAGTACTTTAACACAAGTAAAAATGTGACTGTACTTCACTTGAAAAATGAAGTTAACTACATTGTCCACCTCTGTTAACATGTCACAGCTGTTCAGATAGTTGTACAACACGTGTGAAAAAGAACAACGTTGGAGAGTAGCTAACTAAAAGTAGCAATGTTACTAAATTAACTTAACAAAGCAACTTTTGAAAACTTTGTAGCTTTTCTAGTAACTACTTTGTTACTTTTAAAAACATTGTAGCAATGTGAAATGATATGTTGTTACAAAAAACTATTATTTTTCTCTCAAATACAAATACGGGTAGTTTTCAACTTCTTGGTGGCCTCACAAACTCCAACACAGACCAAAACACACACACTAACAAGACACACACTTTGTGAGCTACTTCCATTGACTGAAGTCAAAGTCAACGTCAAAGTAAACTTTATTGTCATCTCTGCTATATACTATACAGAGACGAGACAACGTGGCTCCAGCTTTCACAGTGCAAACAACGAGGAACAAGGAACAAAGAACAAATAAGGTCCATAGAATAAACAATATATAAATAGAATATAAAATATACACTTTAAACTAGAAGTAGAGAGAGAGACAATTAGGATGCGGTATTCAACCTACAGTTATGGTCTTGGAATTGTCTTTTAGGCTTCGTCCACACGGACGTTCGAAATGAACGCTCTCTGAACACCATACACGTTTTTGCTGCGTTTTGTAGCTGCGTTCGATTGGCGTTTCACTGGCGTTCGCAATAGCGTCGTTTTCCTCACGTTCGTCAGGATTTCGACGCCAAGAAAACGTTGTGTGCAGCGTTTATTTGACGCCACCCGAACGCGCAGCCGGCCGAATACCGGTGCTGAACGCCCGTGTGGATGCTTTGATTTGCTTCAATGAGCAGAAAAACAGTCGCCGTTCAGTCGGCGCTTGCCTGGCGCCACAAACGCCAGAAAAACGGCTGGTTCAGATGTCTGTGTGAACGAGACCTTACACAGAATGTGCATCAGTTTCAATATGAAAAATTCTATACAGTCTATTCAATAAAACAGTATCTCTTATAAAGTCTGACTAACATTCAAGTTGGATCAAGTAAGTGCAGATATTGTAACAGCAGCGGAGAACTAGAGTCTGTGCAATACTTTCAATCATTTGTGCAGATATAATCAGTAAGCACTACTCTCATAATGACTAGATGTAAAAAAATAACTACACCTAACCCTCACCTTAATCTCAGATACCAAATACAAATCATTTACCTCATTTACTTTCTCCACATAAAACAAGGACGTTTCTATAAAATAACGTTTCTTATGAGGATCAATTTCCACAAACCATGAAATACTGACAAAGTTTTAGTCATCACAAACCCCTAAATACATGATCAAACACACACGCCTAATTGGCTTCATTGCTTTAACACCACCACCATCACCTCTGTCCGCAAACAGATCACAGCCCCGTTCCGGATGACAGTCGTTCTCCTTAACGCGTGGACGGAGGCGCTGTAGCTGGGGGTCGGGGTGAAAGGTCAGAGGTTAACGCTTCTGTCTGAGCTTTAACAACAAACAAATTGTCTGATGATCACACCACACTTTCTTCCTACCGCCTCAGCAAAGAAAAGCCCTAAAGCTCTAACACACTCAAAACAAACACCATGCTGTCTCTCCCTCAGCCATTACAGGATTAAGATGGTGAGAAAGCTTTTACTAGGCTGACTAGTGATCAATTACACAATCTCATGGCCAATGCGTACACTTTCCAACTTACTGTAGTAACCATGTGTAAAATTTATTAAAATACAGGTTTACAGTCAGTTTTCTTGCCTCAATCTCATGTTCACTTTTTCAAAACACTTCTCACATTCACTGTACCTATAGACAAAGCTAAACTGGGAATACTTTTGCATTGCAATTTGCATGAAATATTCATGCAAATTTCAGTCAATATTCATCCCCAGCAAAATTCTGTGCAATTATAATTTGAACAAGAATTAGCAAGATAGTTACTGTTCAAAACATCTAACATTCGGTTCAATAGCTGGCAAAAGTGAGATTACTTCAGATGGAAGTATGATGAATATCATACTCGCCACTCGTCTAGGTACTTCTGTAGCTCTTCCAGTGTTTCTTCTTCCAGGATGGGATGGATAAAGGTAACTCACCGATATAGTTAAAATGTGATTGTCGGGCTTGGTTAAGCTGGCAATTGAAGCTAAACGTTGTGTTATTCGAAAGGAAGCCGCCACGTTAGCTTACGCACAACTCTCGCGAGGTCTCACAGCATACTCCCTGATGTTTGTTTCCTCCCTGATGTTTATTTTATTTACTGCATTACTTTTGAGTTACTTTCACCAAAATAAGTGTGGAAGTAGGACATTGTAAAATTCTAAAAATGTAGTTTACTGCAGTTCATTCTAAATCCAGTGGAGGGCAATGTGGTGTAGCATAATGACTGTAGCCATACACGGAAAATAGCTCTTTTACTTTTTTTTTTTACTTTTGTGCCAAAGATCTTGTGGTGATGGTGATTTTTGAAAATAAAAATCACACACCACTAAATTTCGGGTTAACAGTGTGTTGTAACACGCGTTACTGAAATATGTAATGAGTATAATATTTAACAAATATGAAAATGTACTGAGTTACAGCAAAAAGTACTAATTACTGTAATTGTATTACTTTTGTAACATTACTCCCAACACTGATGTATAGTAATCACTTGCTAATTCAGTTCAAACTACAACAGTGTTAAAAAATCAGCCAACGTTTAAATATGTGGCTACAATATCTTGTCTAACCACCTGTACAAAGCAATCACAGTTCAAAGGCAAAGTCAAAGTAAACTTTATTGTCATCTGTGCTATATCCAAGTAAACAGACAGACTAGACGACTCCAGTTTCTAAAGAGTACAAAGAAGGCACATAGAATATACAAGCTATAAATATAAACTCTAATCTAGAAGTAGAAAGTGAAAATGTGCTATTTTAGTTACATGAGGTATTCATAATATGCACAAATATTGCAACAGCAAGAGTTAAAACAAAGTTAAAAGTTATTTGCAGAGTGAGAACCAAGTGGAGGTTAGTCAAGACTTAATGGTGCAGTTTGTTTGTTCGGTGCTGATGGAGCGTCTCAAGCTGCCAGTGTGTGTGTGTGTGTGTGTGTGTGTGTGTTTTCTGTAGCTAATGCCATGTTTCTCCACACCACTGCCATGTATTTCAATATAAAGGTTAACAGAGCTGACCTCTGTGTTTACTTTCTGCGGGTCTCATACACGGGGACGTGGAGAGCCATCATCACAGATACTGCCCTGCAGCACAAACTCTGATACTGTATTTTTTCACTAAAAACTTCCAACATTAAAGATCTAACAGGTGAGTAAAGGGCTGAGGACTATCTAAAAGTAATTATTTTTGGGCACTAAGCCCACTTCCACAGTTAGGACCTGCTTCCACCAAACGTTTTTTCACTTCCAGAGCACTTTCTCAACCCTTTCTCTCAGCACTTGTTGTAGCTAAGTTACAAAATGCACCAACAGGCACTTCCGCGCTCATTTCTATTTCAGCGTGTTCCTTTGAGACCGCTAGTTTAGCTGACAAGATGGAGAGAAATGGCATCTTAGCGTTAGAGGCAGCGTTTGAAGTAGATTCTCACATGTCTTCAAGACGAGATTGGCTACATGAAATCTTCTCCCGCTGCTCCAAATACGCCGCCATTTGTAGTGAGTTCTTGACGGTGTATGCCCCACCCCTTCCGCGATTTCGATTGGCTAGGGACATTGACGAGCGCAGTGCTGTTCTAAAAGTTGAAACAGATTTCAACTTAAAGTGCTCTGAGCGCTGCAACAAAGAACATCTCCATCTGCATTTTTTTCTAAAGCTGAAGGTGCTTAGCGCTCAGGCCCGTAACCTCTACAATTATGGCGATAGAGACAACTGTCAGGTCTTAAAATGTTCAGCTTATTGAAGATACTGGGAATGTCCTGTTTCTTGCCAATAGCCCAACTGCAACCCTCTTTCTGTTAAAATTGTCATTCCCTATTTTGGCCATATTTTGAACTGGGTGATTACTTATCTTGTGGTTAGCCCGTTCATGACATGAGCTTATCATTAATTCAACAGTTGACAGTTGCAATAGTACATTACAGTTTATAATCATGCAATTTCTTCAGGAATCATTATTCCCTATTTTAACCATAAGGGGGCGTCTCCATTAAGGTTGTCATTCCCCGTTTTGAGCACAAGGGGCATCTCTATTAAGGAGAACTGTGCTATTACTTTTCTTGTGTTTACCTCACTCCTGATGTGAGCTTAACATTAATTCAACAGTATATAGTTTAAACTAGTTTAAATATTGTATAATCAGCAGAAACATTTATAAATAGCCTTTATATTTTTAAAATGTTTTCATGCACATAGTATTCACACAGTTTAGGAATTGCCCATATAGTTACTATTTCTTCTTGCTCTTGTTCTTCTCACTTTTTGGACATTAAACTCCTCCTACAGTTTTTTTGTCTTAGAGACACCATTCTTTGCTTATCATTTTTGCCCATTAAGCAAATGTTGAATGTTATGTTTCAACAGCACAATTACACCAACTTTTCAAATAAGTCAAAAAAGTGTAATTTCCTACGTTGCCACAAGGGAGTTTCTCCTTTGAGATTGTAATTCCCCATTTCGACCACAAGGGGGCTTTGTAGTTAAACTTGTTATTCCCTCTATTGTCTGCAAGGGGCTTTCTCCATTAAGACTGTCATTACCCATTTTGTCCACAAGGGGGTTTATCCATGGGTCTGTTTACACATACAGTATGTGGATATTTTTGTAAACACATTTTTAAAATAAGTTTGGGCCTTTCGTTTTCACATAAACAGAGTTTTAGCCACCTCAAACTGAATATTTTTCTGGATTCTGTGGATATTTGTAAATGAAAGGTCCAAACGTATAAAAAATAATGTTTATAAAAATATCAGCGTACATGTAAACAGCGTTTTTTTAACCGAATGTTGTGTAAACACAAATAAAAAATAAACATATTAAAAAAACGGGCCCTAAGATTGTCATTACCCATATTGACCACAAGGGGGCTTCTCTGTTAAGGAGAACTGTGCCATTACTTTTCTTGTGGAGAAGCCCGTCCAGTTGTGAGCACCCCTAGTGGTGAGAAGGTGGCAGTAAGCATTCTTCTTTTCTCTTCCTTCAACGTGGTTTTCATCCCTCATTTTTTCTTCTGATTAACATGAATTTAGCAAGTCATAGTTTAACGGCTGTCAACTATCATCGGCAGAGACATCTATAAACAGCTTTTATCATTAGCAACAGCAGGATCGCGTTGTCTTGTCATATTTTGCAGTGTCATGTATCGTTTGCACTTTATGTCTTGTCTTGTTACATGCCACATTTTTTTTTTCTCCAGAGAAAAAAGTGTATTTTATATATGGCTGGGCTGACGATAAAACTGAATTTTGAATCATTGCACCTTTCTACATTTTCAACCCTTTATTCCTTTCTACTCTTTTCAGCACAATTCTGATCACACGATTGATCAGAAATTTCCTAGCTAGGTGTACTTGAAAGTGAAGAAATGATTCATTGCTCTAGACTTCATCTCTTATCACTTCACCAAACTCCTTAAGCTGATCATTTAGAGAACCTTGTTGTGATTTGAATATTTACTCTCATCTGACTCACTCAGTAATTTGTGGTATTTGAGACTGGCACACTAAGTGCCATTAATAACTTAATCTGTTATTAGCAAGCATGTGGCGCCCCCAAGTGTTCAAGATAAAAAAATTACTACGGTTCCCCTTTCTTCACTAAATGACCTTTAATTAAAGGGCATTTGACCCAAAGCTTGTATCTAATTTGTTATTTGTGATATTAAGTGGTTCCTCTTGTTCTCTTATTTTTAGAACTGAACTCCTTCCACTGTTTTTGTCGTAGAGGTGCCGTATGTGGCTTAAAACATTCAGTTTTCCCCTTTCTTTAGCCTCAGATAAGATCAAAAATTGTCATCAGGTTTTTCTCACAGATTGTAATGGAAGATTTTTGTACACTCTGTGACCTTTTCAGCCCACAGAACTACGTTATCCCTCATTTCTTAGCTTTATATCTCCTTTTCACCATTTTCTTTTAACTGCTGCCAAATTGTTATTTTTGGGAGAACTGTTTCAAAATGCTGGCTTTATTATTCCTATTTACATTTTTTTTATATGTAACTCTTTCCATTATGTACTTCATTTGACCTTTTTTAAAAATTATTTTACGACTTTATCCCTTTCTGCTTTTTCAGCACACAGCAATCACACATATTCTCTCCCGAGAATGCCTCTCTAGTTTTGCACTTTTTTACTGTAAAGCATGAGTAACACCTATCAGCCATTACCAACATTTTTCATGCAGTCACTGGCGTGAAAGTTCTACAGCGATTCAGAGTTTGACCGTATCTCCTGAATCATAAATGTTTTAGAATGAGATTAAAAGTCACAAAAAAATCACTATGAATAAAGATATAAAACATTACAAATGGAACAAACTCAGTATCAACTCAACTGAAGTAATGAAATAAACTACTTGACCTTTGTTAAATATATATTTATTATTTAATATATTTTTTACAGGAATTTCCTTTTTAAATTTCTCTTCTGATCATGTTGACATCATTAAGTTATACTGTCCCATTACATGCCCTTATTACCACCTATGATTAAGCATGTTGTCGATATCATATTCAAATTGAGTATATATTTGTCATATCATAATAAAATTCCCAGTTTAAAGTTCTGGTATGTTTTGGGTTTTTCTTTGTTCTATTTTCAATTAAATATTGATTTTCACTAATTATAAAAGATTGCATTCTGCTTTTATTTGCACTGCATTCCAACTATGAATTCTAATATATTCACGTTAGAACACCAACATTTTTTAAATATTTGCTGAGACAGTGTAACTGCAGGCCTAAAAGCCCTGTTGATCTCATCACTACATGGGGCAGGAAAAGTTGGGCTCGTCCGGGATTTGAACCCGGGACCTCTCGCACCCTAAGCGAGAATCATACCCCTAGACCAACGAGCCTGCTGCGAGAAAATGACCTTGGATCAGAGTTTTATGGATGTGCCACGTTGCAGATGATAAACTTTGGGGATGATTAACGCAGGGTTCTGCAGCTTTGGCGCCGTCTAACGGTGACTGTGAGAAATGCGACGAGACATATACATTAGATTTCCAAAAAAGTTCCCAACAACATTAATAATAATAATAATAATAATAATAATAATAATTTGAGTGATTACTTGTCATTGTGGACATAGTACAGCACACAGAGCACCACAACAAAACGTGAGTTCTGCATATGACCCGTCCATGAAGGAGCAGTGGGAAATATGAATATTCAAGGAATACATTTGAGGGTCAGACCAACTGCTTTGTGCATCACACCTTTAATTTTGAATTGAATACATTCACCAATGTAAAACAAACTGTCTCCATTAACTTTATTATGGTTAATAACTGACTTAAATAAACGACAAACACAAGTGTCCACTCTTCTTCAAGGACGCTGTTTCTGGAGCAGTTCTTAAAAGATGTTTTCAGTCCACGTTTGTGGATATTTTTGTAAACACATTTTTAAAATAAGTTTGGGCCTTTCGTTTACACCTAAACAGAGTTTTAGCCACCTCAAACGGATATTTGTAAACGAAAGGCCCAAACATATAAAAGAATAATGTGTTTATAAAAGTATCAGCGTACATGTAAACGGGGCTTTTTTTTACCGAATGTTGAGTAAACACAAATACAAAAATTAACATATAAAAATATCCGCATACATGTAAACAGGCCCTAAGATTGTCATTACCCATATTGACCACAAGGGGGCTTCTCTGTTAAGGAGAACTGTGCTAACAATCTTATTTATAAAGGTCTGCATTCTGTTTTTATTTCCAATTTGCACTGCATTCCGTTTTTATTTCCAATTTGCACTGCATTCCAACTATGAATTCTAATATAGTCTAATAGATTCACATTAGAACACCAACATTTTTTAAATATTTGCTGAGACAGTGTAACTGCAGGTCTAAAAGCCCTGTTGATCTCATCACTACTGTATGGGGCAGGAAAAGTTGGGCTCGTCCGGGATCTCTCGCACCCTAAGCGAGAATCATACCCCTAGACCAACGAGCCTGCTGCAAGAAGGTCCCACCACTGATTTAAAGCAACAATAAAGATTAAAGAAAAACAAAAGATTAGTTAAATTACATTACATTACATATACCACCGCTTTTATCCAAAGCAATTTATGACAGGGAAAAACATTCAAGCTTTTTGAGTGAAGTGGCGATTTTTATCTTCATATAGTGGTGGATAGAAGTTTTGGCTAGGATAAGTAGGAGCTCAGTTTTTGAGAGGTTCAGCTGCAGGAGGTGTTCCTACATCCATGCGAATATGTCAGCAAGTCAATCAGAGACATGTGCTGAGACCATGTGGTCGTCAGGTGGGAAGGATGGGTGTATCTTCTACGTAGCAATGATAGGAGAAGCCATGAGAGTTGATAACAGAGATGATATAAATGGCAAAGAGTAGGGGAACCACTACCGAGCCTTGGGGCACCCCCATCGGGATGTGGTGGGACGAGTACGTGTCTCATGTGACCTGGTTCCGGTTCTGTCTGGGTTTGGGTGCTGATCTGGATCTGGCTCAACATATGGCTGTAGAGTTCAGTTTGGGTGCTGGTTGGTCTGCTGCTTCTCTCTCCCTCTCTTAATTGTGCCTGTTATTTAATTTAAATGTAAGTATCCAGTCAGTCACATTAAACTCAAGATAAGTATCAAAAAAATATTGCAATGAAATAATTACAGATAAAATCTCCCTAAAATTTCCATTAATAAACATTGTCAAATCTGGTTTGCTATTGCAGACATGAAGATACTGCACATACAAATCAAAATCAGTTTCTCAAGTTCACTCAAAGTTTTGAGACTGAAACTTAGAGACTGATTTTGGACAAGAGGTAATAATCCAAAACCACATGATCGCACATCTTCGTGAATATATTTACAACATGAGTGAAACCCAATTTTCACCTTTATAATGTTATCTATGTTAATATTTTAATATATCTGAATAATATTCTCATTTTAATATTCCATTCCATCTATTCAACTGCAGATAAGATGCTTTACATTGTGGGAGGTGCTGCAGATCAGCGTGATGAGACAATAACCAGCGTGATGGACAATAACCATAATGGATTTTTTTTTTAGTTCAGCAAAATGAGGGACTGATTTAACACAAGAACTATCTATCATCTCAGCTGACTAACTAACCTTGAGTGAAGCAGTGATGGTGAGAAAGACGATGGTGAAAAATTCTAGACGTTAACCTGCATCCATAAACCAAACACTTACAACAAGAACATGAAGTTTGTAAAATAAGAGATTTTTAATAAGCTAGACTTCTGCTGATACTTTAACACACGTCAAACAGCACCATGACACACAAAACACCAACCAACCAACTTCTAGTAACACTGAAGAGGTTAAGAAAAGGTACGATTTACATTAGAGCTGTGTGACATCCTCTTACATTACAGTCTTCCTACATGGGACAGTAACAGAAGTATATTCTGAAGGTTTCAACCCTTCAAAAATGTTGGTTTTGTCTCTTTGAGAGGTGCCACAATATCCTTTCAAATTCAAACCATGAATTATTGATTCTCATAATCGAACGTCACGATCAGATGTATCGAGAGTCGCAGCGCCTCTATCGGCTGTGTGGCGCCACCTGGTGGAGTTTTTTGTTCAAATTTTATTTTAATCTTACTTTAGTCTCATGGAAGCCGGACCAAAACCTGCAATTCAAGCAGCCCACTGGCTTAAATCATGTCCCTGTCGAAATTAAGTTCACGACTGACTGCCTCCTTTGCTGAGACATGACGAGTTGACTCAAAAAATTATTGTTACATCATAAATGAAACGTAATATTTTTAGCCAATGCATTTTAACAAAGAAAAATGTAAACACTAGCAACAAGACCTAAACTTCACACAACCTCACGCTGTGTCATATTAATTATAAACTTAAACTATCAATCTATCAATCTATTTACACTCTCAAAATTACAACGACAATTAAAAAAAGAATAACGAGCTGACGGAGGGAGTAAAAATCAGTCAGACAATCCGGCTTTAAGGTCGTAAATATGCGAGAAAAATATAAAATGTTTTCTAAAGATAAATATAATAGATTTGTGAGACAAAAATGTCAAAATGTCACCAGAGTAAAGTCGTAAATTTAAGAAATTCTTAATATTGTCTTAGATTGCAGTCACAAACTTGTGAGAAATTTTTATCAGGAATACTGTGAGATTGAAGCACATTTACGAAAGGAAATAATTGGACATTCTCTGAAATTAAAGAGGTAAATTTACAAGAAACAACTAACGAATGTACGACAATAAGATTTGTACGTGAATAAAGTTTAAAAAGATTGCGAAAATCCCACAAAATGGTCAAGTGAACGAGGCTGAAGTTAGCTACTTGGTCCGGATTTCGGTTCCACCTTAAATAATAGTGCAGTATCGCTGAGCTGCCAGTAGGTGGCGTATCATTCTCCGTGAAAACACTTGTTCATGTCTTAATCCTTCAAATACAGAATCAGAAAATGATTCATATACAGTCTTTAGATATGTTTTAGGTGTTATATATCACAATTATATATTACACAATATATAGACAACAAACCACTTACGCTTACATTCACCAACTGACTCGTTTAATTTTACTGCAGCATTTTAAATAAACCACTTATATACAAATAACAATCAACTTCTGAAGATCCCTGATTATATTTACATGTAATATTAAAAATAAACCCTAACATGTCATGTCAGACTAATTTAATTCTGAGACACGCTTAGTTTAATACGCAATTAAATACTTTTAAATGATTTGATCCGTAATTAATTAGCACTGAGCTGTCCTCCCTGTAAACAATTAACAGTGTATTAATAGCATAAATTGTAAATAAAAGTGCAGCTCAAACTACAGGAAGCTGCCAGTAGTCTCAAAACGTTTAGTTTGTGTGAATAAATCATTTTTCCATGGCGATGCGTCATGGGACTAATGACACATTTTTCTGTTACATCACCAAACTCATCAGAGAGCCTATGACGGGGGGCTGATGTTTGTCATTAAATTGTCATTATTAAATTTCTGCAGGGTATTACACACAGCAATGATGGACGAGCCGTTAGGTTTACAAAAAGAATATTTTTCTTGTAGAGACGACTCTTCATCGGTAAGATTTTTTTTTAAATATGTTGTATTTGGATGTATCACTCTTAAATTATTTTAAATTGAGCATTTCTTTAAGTTAAAATATTTTTATTAGGGCTGCCAGTAAGAACTTATTGCTTATTTTCTATTGACTGCTCTGTTGATCAAATATTTATTTCAAAACTTCTAAAGAATCTGACATGAAGAATGCTGAAATTTGAGAAATATGAGAAATTTCACATTATTTTAAGCTATTGCTGCTTTAAGTTTTGTTTCTCCTCCACCTTTCCACACTAATGTTTCATGGTCCAGTGCTTTCCGCTTCCATCCTTTAAGGTCCGAGATGAGGCAGGAGCCAGCAACCTGCAGGACGAACAGCAGCAGCAGTGTGAGGGAGAGAGTGAATCAGGAGCCAAAAATCTCAACACAATGTGTGGCAACTTTAAAAAGGCCAAACTGCAGAGGTCAGGGCTCAACATCGATAGATGAATTTATATTTTTTTAAAAATCTTAATTTCTTTACATTCTTTTTATATTTACGTTTTAATATTTTACATTACTTTTTAAGGGTAAAATGTAAAACTTTATTATTATTATTATTATTATTATTATTATTATTATTATTTTATTATTATTATTATTATTATTAATATTATTAATATGCACAATGCTACAATAAATAAGATAATAATAAAAACTAAGTATATATAAAAGCTGAAATAGAACAACAATTCTTAATAATTATTTTTATATTTACATTTTACATGATTTTAGATATTACATTCTTTCATCCTTATTGGAGTAATTTTTTATTTAAAAATACAATTAACAACAACAACAACAAATAAACAACAACAAATAACAACAACAATAATAATAATAATAATAATAATAATAATAATAATAATAATAATAATAATAATAATAGTTTTATTTAACTCCTTTAAACAAGGTACATAATGTAAAATGAAACATGAAAACGTAAATATTAAAAAGAATGTAATAATAATAATAATAATAATAATAATAATAATAATAATAATAATAATAATAATAATACAATGCACTTAAATTGAGGGGGCCTTTCACTTTCCAAGAATAATAATCCTATAATAAAATAAGATGATAATAATAATGAAGACAATAAAATAATACGGACAATAAAATAAGACAATATAAAACAAATAAAATTTGGTCAAATTAAGGACACAAATAAATTCAAATTATTTTATATATACCAAACAAAAAAAGAATGTATAATGAAAATAAATGAATAAATGAAATAAATGAAAAATGAACATAAGCATTGTCTGCTTTTACCTTCTCTTTTAGACAACAGCCGCATTCCGCAGGTGACGGACCATAGCTCAAGCACCTGGACGTGATGACCAGTGGGATGGATGAGCAGATCACCAGCAGGATGTGGGTTAACTCTGGAGACGCCTGTTCCAGCATCTGGACGCCCAAAAGAGACAGTGGTGATGCAAAGAAGAAAGGTTCAGCACCCATTTACAGTTTTACAATCACTTTTGCACTAATAACAGAACCTTCATGTCATTTTTCAAAATTCTAGACACAAAATCCCTAAAAACAGCCGCGATTTTTTAACACAGCCGTCCAGTGTTCAAAACCTGGCATATTGCATTCATATCTTTAGAGTAGTTTTGCTTTTTGTGAAGCATTGCTTCTAAAAATCCTAAATTTATTATGAAATATCATAGAACATTACTTTTAGATCACCCTTACACAAGATACCCATAGCTTCATTGTGTATTTTATAAAATAATCATTAAATATAGGTACAAAATATGTGATTCAGGTTTCATTATTTTATTGGAGACTAGAGAGAATAGTACAGACACAGTGGCATCATTGAAATCCTGTAATGTGGAATTTACTGATCAAATCAAATCACAACATAAGATTTGTAGATGAAGCCCTCCTCTATGATGAGGCCCACGGCCACCTCTCAAAAGGGTGCTTGTCCCCTTCTATTCCTTTGACCAATTATGTATCTTTCTAGCCTTTCACCTTCCACTTCTGGCTCCATGTCCTCACTATGTTGAGTAAGCTACTACAGTGGGATCGTCTTACTTATATATACATACAAATATGTAAAATCAATCAGCAGTAATGAGTGGCCATTAACCCATTAAACCACAAAGCAATTATGTAAAAAGGACATCTGCATACAGTAATGTTGAATATGAAAATGTGTTCTGTAAAAGTGGTACATGGGACCATAGACACTATATCTGGTAAAGAATGAAATATGACATTCATAGATAATGTAGTCCACCTGGGGTCATATTCTGTGCTAATTGGTATCAAATGATCCTTCCTGAAACTTTCATAATCTAAACATAGACTATTATTAATAAATTTTCATGAAAATATGCTTCAAGAGTAATGCAACAGTTATTTATCATTTTAAGCAGTTGTATCAATTTGATAGTTGGTTTTGTAATGAAAATGAATACACACCAACTCAGATGTGATGTGTGATTTATTTGAAATAGTAATACTTTTGCTGTTGAGTTGTATCATTTTGAACCAGTGCGGATTTTAGTTCAATGAACAAATGATTCTTGGCTTATATCTATTGTATCCACATTTGAAAAAAGAGTTAAGTGTTTTGAAAATGTGCATTTTGACTATTAATAGATTTATGTTCTAAAGTTTTGAAAAATGACATGAAGTTTCTGTTATTAGTGCAAAAGTGATTGTAAAAAACTGTAATAAAGAAAAGCAGATTTGGCAACACATTTAACTTCGAGAACGCGGTGTTGCCTTGGTCTTAGTGACTAACCTTGTGCTTATGACAATAAGACATGAGTTTGAATCCCAAAATTGGGACTTGTATAAAACAAATAACTGCTCACAGTTTAAGGATTCAAACCCCAATTTTAGAATTTATATATATGTATATATATACATATATATATATATATATATATATATATATATGTATGTATATATATATATACACTGTATATAGAGCCCCCCCATTGGGATGTAACCCCCCACAGGTGCGGTGGAGTGTAAGGTGGTGGAGCAGGATGCCCTGGAGGAGGTGCTGCAGGAGAAGGATGCTCAGGAGCAACGTTTGGTGAAGGAGCTGGAGAACACGCTGGTGCGGCTGCAGCATCTCAGGCAGGATCGGGTTGTTTTGCAGCAGCAGAAAGCTGCTCTCTCCACGGGGCTCCGCTGCACCAAAAAGGGTGAGAAATAACAAAAAGAAAAATCAAGAACAACAAACCCAAAACACATTTTTTGCTAAATTGGTGCAATTGATAGTGAACAGTGAGTTGGCCCTGTGATGGAAGGGTCACCACTGAGGTCCTCATGACTCTTACCTTTTCCTTAATTACCTGCAGTGGTTTTGCACGCAGAGGTGGAAAACGGAGCTCAGGAGCCCGGTTCGGAGGAGCACCTCGATCTGGAGGTTCGGCTTCTGATGCTGGAGTTGGCTCTGGAGAAGCAGCAGAATTACAAACATCAGCAGGAGCAGCAACACCAGGTCCAAACCGAAACCTTGCAGCAGCGCATTCACAACCTGGAACAACAGCTCATACGCCAGTGGCAGCTCATAAACGTGAGTATGCTTAAAATACAAATCAGCAGCAGCTTTAATACACTCTCACATTTTTGGGGCAGTTGCTACCGTAATGGATAGAGAGTTAAGCACCGTGATCTAAGGGGTGGTTGTTCAAGTACCAGAGTGGTAAGCGTACCACTTAGGTACTCACAAACAAGGTACCATCCCCAAGCACTGCTCCCCAGGCACTGCAGATGTCAGCTGCCACTGCTGCCTCACGGATGGGTCAGATGTAGAGGTCACATTTTGTGGTGGAGCACTGTGTGTTGGGCTGTGTTCACAATGACACATAATCAGCATCATAATTTAACTATACATTTAACAGACACTCATTAGAGGGACAGTCTACCTGGAGCAACTAGAGGTTAAAGGTCTTGCTCAAAGAATTTAAAAAAAAAGAAACTATAAAAAGCCTTTCTATTAAAATACATTTTTGATAACTAATGATAAATATGAGGCAGAGAACAGCTGTGTGTTATAACAAGTTTTGATGAATAACCTGTATATGCTCTAAACTTATCCACAGAAAATATAAATGATACATTTCATAGATATGTTTTTAAATACATATTTCAAAAGATTGTCCTAGAATATTGTCACTTTATATTATGTTAGGGTACTTTTTTAATCAAACGTTCCTCCTGATTTGGTGTCCAGGAGAGAAATCCCCAGAGGGACAAGTTGCAGTGGAAGATTAAGAACCTGGAGGCCGAGCTCAGACTGCCCCCTGAAATTCAGCTTGGAGTGGAAGGTGGCGATCAGAAGGTAATAAACTGCTCCAAAAAATATCATTCCATTTACGGTCATAAATTAATCACAGAAAAGGTAAATAGATCTGAAGTTAAACTGATTTCCAAATTGTTATTTTGAAAAACGTTGTGTTAATTTTTGATACCCACCAATCACAATAAGCCAAGATGTGCTAAACGTTTTCTCAGACAATAATTTGATGTACAAATTATGACTTTCATAATGAGTGTTTTTAGCAGTTAGACGGACAGAAAATCCCTTACTAAGAGTAATTTGTATTTGTCTTGCTACCACTCGGGGCAGTTGGTGGTGTAACGGTAGGGTGTTCACCCTGTGATCAGAAGGTTGCAGGTTCTAATCCAGAACTGGCAAAGTTACCACTGAGGTACCTCAGGAGCAAGATACACCCCAGTCGCTGCCTGTGTTAGCTGCCCACTGCTCCTTCATGGATGGGTCAAATTCAGCGGTCACATTTTGTTATTGTGTGCTGTGCTGTGGTGTGTTCACAATGACAAATAATCACTCACTTTCATTTGGAAAATATCCAGGAACATTTAAAAATGTAGTTATAATGTCCATAGTAGCCCTTTTAATTTCAGGAATTGGGGCACCTCTACATAGGGGATAAAATGTTCAGTTTTTATGTCTTATGAGAAACTTTGGCTTCCTTTGGCAGGAAGTGGAGAAAGTAAAACAGGGTGAAAAATTTAAGAGGAGAAATGACACCCTAAATGGTGGCGCACCCTTGCGGCAGAAATAGGCAATGACCTCCTAAATGGTGGAGAAAATAGGGAATAACATTTTTACATCTGAAGAATAAATCTGTGATGAAAAATGCTAATAGGTCAACCTAAACATTTAAATATTGGGGCTCAACTAGGCCCTAATGCAAAAAAAAGCAATAAATATATATTCTTGCAGATCACGGAAGAGAAGCAGGTGCAAACGGATTTTCCTGGGAAAAGTCTTCCAGGCGAGCAGGAAGCCCCTTCGCCTGACGTTGAGGGGACCAAGAAAGAGAAGGAGGAAGAGGACGGGGAAGACCAGCCGCCCAAAAAAGTCAACACCAAGCTGCCTGATGTCCCTGAAGAGAACCTGGACCCCAACGACAGCCTCGACATCCAGATTCCCCAATCGTCACCGTCATTTATCGACAAAGTTCGGGCAGAGCTTGAGCGCTTGGTGGAGGAGAAAGACGCCCTGCAGCAGCTGCTGTTCTTCCAGCAAAGGCAGCACAGCCAGCAGGTGGCGTTGCTGAGCCGCAGCCTGGCGCAGGCCGAGGGCGATTTGGCCAGGCTGAGGGTCCGACTGGGGCGCGAGGAGGCGGAGATCCAACAGCAACGAGCTCGCATCCGCCGGCTCCAGGCCAGCCAGGAACACCTGGGGCTGCAGCTGCGCAGAGCGGGCGAGGAGACGCAGGCGGCGCAGACCCAGCTGAGTCGGCTCGGAGCTGAGGTGCACATTCACCGGTGCCTTGACCAGGAGAAGCTGGAGATTCTGGTCAGGGCTCTGGATGAAAAGATCTGCCGCAGTCGAGGCTTCGTCGCAGACCTGACAGTGGGAAAGAAGAAGGAGGAAGAGTGGGGGGAGCGTCATGAAAGACAACAGAAGGAAATAGAGGAAAAACAACATGGAGAAAACGTCCAGCAGCAGGACGAAGAAGAAGAGAAAGAGGAGGCTCGGAAAACAGTGCAAGTGAGGTTCTGGAGTGTCCTTAGTCTGTCTGCATTTTGATTTGCAAGTTTGAGTTTTTTCTTGTCTGTGTGGTTCATTGTTGAAAGAAAAGGTACCAGGTACCAAAATTGTGGCTTGTGGTTGAGACTTTTTCAACCACTTCCTAAGCTCTCAGGAAGTTTTTGGTTGTTAGCTTGAAGACATGACAAGACAGCAATAAATGGGATGCTTGCAGGGGCATAGGTAGACGTTTAAGATGCAAGTTTATGACTCAATTAACACCAATCAGCCAGTATTGAGTACTGGCACCTTGACCGGTCGGAGCACAGCATTATAGGCAACCAAGTGTGAAGCTTTGTTCATTCTCACACCATTCTATCAGAACCGACATTAACATTTTCAGCAATTTGAGCTACGCTAGCTGTTCTATTAGATCGGCCAACGCAAGCAAGCCTTCACACCCCATGTGCATAAATATATCTTGCCCACCCAATTCACGAGTTTCTCAACCACCTTTTGGTAGACTGCGACCCCAATAACAGACAAGAGCTGCTGCAGTTTTGGTGATTCTCTGACCCAGTCTTCTAGGCATCATCACAACAATTTGGCCCTGGTCAAAATCATTCAAATCTTAACACTCGACCAGTTCTTAATGGTTTCAACACATCAACTTGTTGCCTAACATGTCCCACTCACTGCCTGGTGCCAACAAGATAATCAATATTATTATGGCTGATTGGTGTACAAGAAGTTTGTGCAATGATATAATTGCAAAATGTGCTTATCCCACAGTGACGTCTTGCTTGTGGAAGATTCTAAAGTATTAACTTTGTGAGAACTGTTACTGTGCAGCTATTAAGAGGCTTAAAATGTCCAAACAGATTTCACACTGGACTGTGGTTGGGACCGAAGTGCGGAACCAGCTTCGGAACCTGCAAGGAATTCTGGAAAAGAAGGATAAGAAACCAGCTAAACGGCACAGCGAGCTCGCCCAGCAGTCTGACTCCAAGTGCTCGGAATTTAACATGCAGTGGTCCAACTGGGTAGAGGATTCCCAACTGTGGGAGCAGAGCGGCCCGAAATTTGCCTTGTCAGAGCAGGACCCTGAACCTGTACCCACAGAGCAGAAAAAGAACGACAATGATGAGGACAACAATGAGACCAAACCTTCAGGAAGTCATCCGTCTGGCATACGCACCCCTCCCAAAAATCTGTGGTCATCTGTGGACCCTGAGAACCTGTTAGTTATGCTTGGGCCTGAGGAGGTAAAGTATAAAATGCAATCACACCTGTATGGTTAAACATGTAATACCGTCATGAATCTCAGGCTTTTTGAAGGGTGCGTTGCAAATGATAAATCCAGCACGTGTTGTCAAATAACATTTTTGATTTGTCTTCCTTTTTTAAGTTGCAAGAACTGGATAACATGAATTTCCTTACTCCAGTCTTTTCTGACTACGCCGGACATGGCAGAAGTGAGTAGCTTTTCACAGGTTTGAAGAACAGATGAGGACCACAAAGTACAGATGTATGTTACTCTGAATCAATGCTGCAGCACATCCATCCAAACACCACATCCATGAAGAGTTCAAGCAGCTATGTCAAGCAACTAGTAGTAAACTAAAGATCTTCATAATTATCTTCAATCTAATAATTCTAAGGCAGAGTTTTGGATTTTGCAAAGTATTGTAGATGTAAATCAGTCAACATTTGCCAACAAAGATACAGTGCTCCCTTTTCTGACTCAGTGTATGCTGACATTGAACTCCAAATGAATGTAACAGTATATTCTGAACACATCTATGCATTTTTCCCTTTTTTAATTAGATGTGAAAGATTTACCAGATCAGGAACCGAACACCAAGGACAACGAGCGAGACCGTTTCAAATTTAGGCCGAATTCTGACAACACAGTCAGTGCTGATTGGTGATAAAAAGCGACCATCACCACCGTTTTACGATCACAGTGCAGTCCACCTAATGGTCTCCTAACATTGTGTAGCATTCATGTGGTCTTAAACTGTAGCTGTTATCATTATAATTTAAAAGTGCCTTAAAGGTTTCTGCTACAACTTCACAATAAAGTTACAACTGACTTGTCTTATGTTTGCTTGTTTATTTGAAGATGAGTGATGAGAATATGAGTTTTAACATCCCACAACAACTGCTTGTTTACTTAGCTTAATCTCATGTACAATCACCTTCCATTTCACCTAAGTTCAGTTTTGTTGAATACAGAAATCACTTAGCAATTCGAAGAATATGATATTCAGTTAATACAGCTATTGCTTAAGTAAATTAGACAAAATTATAGTTCTAGACCATGCTAAGCAACCTAGCAAAGTCTGGCAAAATAGCATTTAGCTTTGAAGGTTTTGTTGTGGTTCTTGTAAAAAAAATAAAGAATAGATGTGTTTTTGGTACTGAAAACTTCACAATTTCTTTATCAAGGATTTTTAAAGCATTAAAGGTTATTTTGTGACAAGACAAAATGGGCTTTTTCTATATTGCGTGTTGCCTTCAGTGATTCTGCACCCTTTGAGGTCGATATCTGTTAAAATATGTTGGGCATCAGTTAAAATGTGCCCTGCTAAAAGCAAAAATGCCAATCAGGCTTCAAACGATGGACTTTATGGCTCGTCGCATTTCTCACAGTCACCGTTAGATGGCGCCAAAGCTGCGGAAACCTGCGTTAAAGATGCAGTTTATAAGCTGCAAACGTGGCACATCCACAAAACTCTGATCCAGGGTCAGCTTCTCGCAGCAGGCTCGTTGGTCTAGGGGTATGATTCTCGCTTAGGGTGCGAGAGGTCCCGGGTTCAAATCCCGGACGAGCCCAACTTTTACCTTCCACACCTTTACTGCCCCGTACAGCAGTGACGAGGTCAACAGTTTTGGGCTCTATGGCGTCCAAAAGTTTTTCAAGGAGGGCCACATTTGCTGTGAAAGTGCCTGAGGGCCAACAGCCGCTGAAGACATTACTTTAAATAATAAACTCAGTCTTGGATATGAAGTAATATAATTATTTACAGGTTTTTCTTGATTGCTCTGACCTGCTTCAAGAAAATCATCACACCATCTCAGCAGACCTGAAGACATCTCTTGCACATGTGTTAACACTTTTGCATTGGATTCACACATTTTTTACACCCCTTTGCAAAACTATTGACATTTTTTACACCCCTTTGCAAAACAGTTGACACAGCTGTCATTCAAGCAACTTAAACTCTGTTCTTTGAACTACAGTAACCAAACATAAACCATCTATTCCCAACTATTAGACACTACATAGATCAGAATGAAATCATTACAGCACCTGTTTGACTCTCCATCACACAAATCTTCAATCAGCAATCAGTCTGTACGGCTAAAAAAAGGTGCCATCTCTGTGTTGCTCTCTATAATATAATGTGATGTGGACAAGAACATGTGGCGCTGTGATCGTGAGTGAACAGACCGAATATCCATAGTGGCTATTTAAACCCATTTGTTATAGTCCAATAGGTTTCTTTTCTGTAATATTAACAGTATTTCAGTTTTCAGCTGTAGCTTGGACTAATAAGTTGTTGTAAAAAGCATTGCTAAAGATGTGTTGATATTTTAAAGTTGTTGGCAAGCTCCAACAAAAAGCAATAATCTGTTTAGGCACTGGTAGAGCCATTTGCAAACAAACTCTGGTCATTTTGACCAGAGTGCTTCTGTTGAGGCCTGTGTGTTACCTCATTTGGAAATGTGGAGTTTGAATTGACTGCAGCATCTAATTGCATCTAAAACTGTAAAGGAAAAACGTCTCGTCGCATTTCTCACAGTCACCGTTAGACGGCGCCAAAGCGGAGTCCTGCGTTAAGGCTACAGAGTTTAGCATCTGCAACGTGGCACATCCACAAAACTCTGATCCAGGGTCACCCTCCAGCAGCAGGCTCGTTGGTCTAGGGGTATGATTCTCGCTTAGGGTGCGAGAGGTCCCGGGTTCAAATCCCGGACGAGCCCAACTTTTACCTACAACACTTTTACTGCCCCGTACAGCAGTGACGAGGTCAACAGTTTTGGTCTGTGGCGTCCAGAAGTTTTTCAAGGAGGGTCAGACTTGATGTGAAAGTGCCTGAGTGCCAACAGTCCCTGATGACATTCATTACTTTAAATAATAGATTTATTTTTGGATATAATTAATATAATTCTTTTAAAATGAACTTATTTTTTATTAATTGATTTTTTTAAATGTAAACTTAAAAATGAACTTATTAATAGAAGCAGTGGCCTTCTTGACCAATTTCCCTTTTTTACTTGCTGTAGTCATGAGAGTTGAAGAGTCAGAGTAAATTTCACACGTCCAGACAGTTACGCAGGAACTCTGTAACCACTCTTATATTTACAGCATCTTATCCGGAGCTACTTACATTTCCTAATTTCAGAGACACTGTTCCTGCAGCAACTTGGGGTTCAGGGTCTTGCTCGTGGACCCAGCGATGGCAGTAAGTCTTGTTACACAGTTTTGCTGCATCCCATTAGGTAAAAAGAGGAATTGCATGTTGAATTTGTATGATTTATTTGTACTCTTTGTGCTGGTGGGGCGTAAATATATAAAGCATGACCCGTCTTTGGACCGTGATTGGCCCGCGGGCCGGACTTGGGACATGGCTGACTTAAGTGAATGTAAAGGGAATCATTATTTGTCATTGTGAACACACCACAGCACACAGTGCACCACAACCAAAAGTGATCTCTGCATCTGACCCATCTGTGAGGGAGCAGTGGACAGCTAACATGGACAGCTTGGACATGGTACCTTTTAACGGTCCTGGATTTGAACTGGCAACCTTCTGATCATGCTAACTGTTACGCTACCAACTGCGCTCATTTGTGCTCTAACATGATTCACTAGCGACTTTTGTCTATTAGAGCTCATAATTACTGTTTTAAAAAGTTGTTTTACCTGCACATGTTAATTTGTGGTTTTTGCCAAGGTTTCTGGTATAATTCTGAAATCAAGTGTCAAAACTATAAAACACTTTTTCCCTGTTCTTAAATAAAATAAAAGTTGCTCATTTATATGGCCTAAAACAGAGCACAAATTGATTTGTTTTTGCTTTTATACAGAGCATCCTCCATTTTCCCCTAATTTCCTAATTTTCTACCAAGAGTGCCATGCTTTATTGCTGCAGAAGAAACAAAACGGTTTTAAAGTCACAAAGGAGGGAAAAAACAATGAGAATTTAAGGACATATAAAATAAATTTTATTATCCGCTTTTTTCCTTAATTTCTACACTGTAGTTGCATCTCTAGACACCGTCATAAAAGAATGTAGCTACATTATCAGCCGGACACAGAGGCCAGGTTTTCAGGCTCTCTGCTGCGTGTCCCAATGCCAATATATAATTATCGAATGGAAACAAAACAAAAAAGAGAAAAAAATGAAATAAGAACCTAATTTGTATCTCTCCTCACTTCTGTACGCAAAAAGTAAAAATAGGGCTGGGAGAAAGGGAGGGGGCTGGGTTTTTTGGGGGGAGTCGATCAGGGCTGTGCTCCCGCAGTGGCGGTGGCTGGGGCAACCTGCGAGCTCAGAGCGCTGGGGGACGCGACCACCGGAGAGGCCATGTTGGACAGGGGCTGCGACGACGACATGGACATGATGCCTCCTGGAAGAGAGAAGAGAGGATAAAAATCGAGAGAAAAAAATTGTGACCTTTTAAAAAAAGAGACAAAGGCAAAAAACGAGACAATGAGATGAGAGATAATGAGAGTTCATAAAGCTGATCGTGTTGAAGTGAGCTTTTAAAAACACTTATGGTGATGGTTTATGGGCAGCAACAGACTTAATAGACACACTCATCGTCTCATCTATGAAGTGTCCGTGAAAGCGCCATGATGCAGACAGGTGTGTTTTTACCAGTCATCATGCTGGAGGTGCTGACGGGAGTGGAGCCGGTGGACAGCCCTGACGTGGAGCCCATCCTGGACTGGTCTTTCACTATGGGGTCTGATGAGACAGGAAGCAGACGTTGAGCTTCTCTCAGAGGAAAAACAGCAAGTACGAAGGTCTTCTGCTCTGCACAACTGTAAAACATCTCTACAGCTTCATGGCCAAGACTAAGACATTCCTCACTGTCCACACGGTGGATTACTTGTAATATTTCTCGGTGTGGAGGCGAAGGGGTTTTGTTTAAACTCCCTAACACTGCAGCACTAAAAGCATCAGAAACAGTGAGATCTCCAGCAAGCCCTGGTGTAGTAGCACATTAAACAGTAGAACGGTAGGATTTGATCAACGTTTGGGCTTGTCGTGTGTTCTGCTCACTATCCCATCAACATGTTGGAATCTGTCCGCTTCGTTTAGCGCCAAAATCAAACCAATGTCAACTTTACCGCAGTAGCGCTGCCCACGCATGATGAGGCGCCTGGTTTAAAGTGCTTCGTTCGGTAGTGAATAAGGGTGTGTGTAGGAGGAAGCTTGCGGGACTCACAGAAGTAGGGGTGCTCCATGGCCTCGCGGGCGGTGAGGCGAGCTTGGTGGTCGTAACGCAGAAGCTTGTCCAGGAAATCCAGAGCTTCCGTACTGACCAGGTGCTGGTTCTCACTATGAACAAACCTCTCCCACCTCTTCCGGGAATGTCTGGGGTAAAAAACAATAGATGAGGAAAAAGAAGGATAAAGGCCAAGAGAGGAAAAGAGATTTTTTGACCATTTGTGAAAGAGGCATATCATTTCTACACTGTGAGGGAGATTTCACTGTTACATATTAAATTAAATTATATTGCCCAATGCACCGTAAACGTGTAGTTACAATATGTTGTGAAATGACAAAGATCAGGATTTCGCGATGTTGTGATCGCAACTATTCATTCAAATTCAGCCAATCCCCACAAAATCATTAATACTGTGCAATTTTGACCAATTACCAAAACCTTTTCACAATTTTTGACCAATCGTCGTTGTTTCCCGCAAAACGTTGAGCCATACGTCAGCGTACTGACTTCCTTGTTAAGTTTAGAAGACGCAGGAAACGTGTGATAAAAACACCTCACATTTACCTTCAAAAACAATTAAACGCGTAATAAAAAGTGGTTTTATTCCCTTCATTTTAATTCATTGTTAAAGAGTCATACTAACAAAGTCGTCTGAGCGTCACATTTTTAAATATTGAGACAAAGCCCACGGTATTGCTCATACCTGCCCAGGATGTCGTTGAACCGTGGATCAAGCTCTATGTTGTATTTGTCGATGTAGTCGTACAAATCTTCTGTGCCCAACACTTTTGCGATCCGTACGAGCTGTGAAGACAGTGCAGAGTTTAAACACCAGGGGGCAGACACTACTACACACAACTGCTGACCACTAACATTTGCCGGCTCAGAAAATACTGCTATTACTGGATACACAATGATATTTTTAAGTCACTGAATAATGCTTAGATTTGCCCGATATTTCTGGCAGATATTTGATGACGCAGGCATGGCCATAAACCAAGGTCAGAGTTTACACGGCCTGCGCCTTCTGTCCTAAAATGTATGCCGTCATTTTGTGCTTTGGCGAGCCAACTCTTGTTTATCGGCAGATGTACGCATTAGCAGCCCTACTGCTATTAGCAGTTTATTTTACGTCATCACAAAATAAACAGCGTTTTTAAATTCCTCATCCAGTGTATGTTGCCATACACCATCTCCGTGGGTTGGTGTTAATCCATACGGTTCGGGCTCACCTGGTCGTAGTTGTCGTGGCCGTGGAAGAAAGGCTCTTTCCTGAAGATCATACTGGCGAGCATGCAGCCTAAACTCCACATGTCTAAACTGTAGTCATACATCTGGAGGAAACAACGGTGAAGACAAAGAAGTGATTACAAGACAACAGTTCACAAATGCTGAAAAAAACTGAATAAAACTACCTTTTTATGTCACACGTTTTTGAGGCAACAGTACATGAAGAAAGCATTACATGAGGAATTCATTTTGAAGTATTTACAGAATTCTAAAAGTAATTGAAATAATTGTCATGGGGAAGATTATGGTGTTCAGCGGTTCTGAATATCTGATTTAATTCATGTTTAATTAACACACTCACTAACCTGGTAGTCCACCAGTAGTTCAGGTCCTTTAAAGTATCGAGAGGCAACCCGCACGTTGTACTCCTGACTCGGGTGGTAGAACTCTGCCAATCCCCAGTCTATGAGACGAAGCTGAAAAACACGAGAAGAAAAAGTCAACCAAGTCCAAATACACGCGTCTGTTGTAGCAAATCTGCCGTGTACTTCCTCTTTAGGGCAAGGTCTGCAGGTAACAGTGTTTGGTTTGATATTTAATGTGTCCCCGGTTCATATGGCTTTGTGATAATAAACAGCACCAGAATAAATTCTCATAAGAATATACTTTACCTCCTGAAACGTTACTGTCAATATTAGCGCTTGAGCGATATATTGTTTCAGGGCTGACACCGATATTTACTAATTGAGAAGAGCGATAACCGTTGTTTAAATACTCAAATACCTTTATAGCATGTTTAATTCTAAGAACCTTTTGTTCTAATCTGAACACAAAAAGTTCAGGGAGCTCCAAGCTTCTGTGTCAGAATGGCAAACTTTCAGTGACTTCAGTGCTGACAGTTTAAACTAATGACGTCTAGCCAATCAGATGGTGTGGTGGGCGAGGCGTTCTTCTAGACCACAGAGGGTTTACTTCAGACCGAGAGGCAGCCAAATCACAGCCAAAGCAGCACATTTTGTAAATGATTTGATCAGTATACCAAGTAAAAAATGATCAATACTGACTTTCTTGAAGAAGCAAAATCAGTCGACCCTTACTAAGAATGTTGATGCAACGTATTAAAAAGCAAAACACTGGACAACTTGTACATAGCAGGGGTGTAGGTCAAGTTTCATCACGATACAACGTATGTGACCCTCCACGACAAAACCAGTCGCTTGTCACAACAGAGGTTTCCAAGAAAAACGAGCGTTTATGTTGCATGGGGTAAAATGTTGGATTTTTTGTTTTTAGTGTTTTGAAACAGTGGAAGGTCTATACTGTACTGTTGTGAATCAATTTGGCTGAAAAACTTACCCTTTCCATCCTAAAAAGGTGACTTTCTTGAGGTGAGGAATTCAATTCCAGCAGAATGTTAAAAGTTTCTGTTTTGACCGCTCTACTTCAATATTTACGCTAAATCCACTGGTTGACTAGCGTGAAGATATTTCTCCGGAATCCATCTTGGTCTCCCGAGTTCAGTTAACCTAACGCAGGTAGGCTATCCGTGTGGCTGTGAATGCAGCGTAGGCTAGCGTAAATGCAAACGTAGCCGCGACCGCACCAAGCGTCTGTGAGTGCTACGGCGATAGTCAACTTCAAAGGCAGATTTCTCCGTCTGCTTTGATACCATTCGATACGAGCCAATAACATGCGCTGCTTTAAAACCATCACTTCCATTCAGAACAAATCACAAAAATATCATTTGACATTAAACCCACATTAAACATTGATAAAACCAGCTGCACACTTGCTCCCATGTTCTATTAAACACAATACAGCACTTGAAGCAAAAACCTGCAGTCTTTCGATCCTAATAATAAAATGTCATTTTTAAAAAGCAGATTCAATAACTATCCATTTTGGTAATTACAAGTAGGGCTGGGCGATACGAGCTCAAATCAATATCACGATTACCTGAACATTATTTAGATTTATTTATTTTATTTTAGGTTTTTCTGGTTGAGTTTGCAAGTAAGATTGTGTTTAACACAAAGGGGTTTGGGGTGTGGCAATAACGGCAGCATCATGATTAATTAAACATTTGACCTCGATTACGATTATGATGATTACGATTAATGAACGATTATTTTGTTTTGAGTTTGTTGACTGGACTGTTGAACGCTATCTTAAAACTGGGCTATTTTGTTTCTTATGAAGAGTGCATATCAGTGGCAGGCCGATACCTTTCTGTGCTCGTGGTCGATCATGACGTTGTGTGGCTTGACGTCTCTGTGCATGATTCCCATACTGTGGCAGTAGTCCAAGGCCTAGAGATATGGGAGACATAATATGAATTAGGTGGATGGATGGATGGACTTTTCATTAGTCGCATAAATGTTCACACCAGCAATGCACAATAAAATGAAACTTGCGATATTGCAGAATTACTACAAAGTTAAAACCAGGAGCCCCCGACTTACAATGGAGATGCATTCCGATAACCTCACTGTAACTTGAAAATATTGTAAGTGGAGGCCTTGAAACACCAAAAACACAGAAAAATACTTGTTCTAACACCGAGGCAATTGAACTCGAGCGACAATGATGCGTCTCACAAGGTGGGAGATGTGGACATCACGGCAGTGTCCCAACATTTCGTATCACATACGCTGCTACGTTCACTTGCTGCATTAAACTTAAAATATTTTTTTATTTTATCTTATCACTATTGTTATCGTAAGACCAAAAAATCAAACCTAAGTCAAACCATCAGGGACCAACTGCATATAATAATAATAATAATAATAATAATAATAATAATAATAATAATAATAATAAAAATAATAATAATAATAATAATAATAAACACTATTTAAAGATAATAATTAATATCAGGGGTCAAAGCAAATACAAAGTATTTCTCCCATAAGTGTATATAAATGTAAAAAAAAATTATATGATCACATAACTAAAAGAAACACACGCCAGTATGTTTTTGGGGAGACAATACATGAACAAACGTCATAAAAAGTGAG